>BNST01001572.1:0-34937 GCA_019650275.1 Xylocarpus granatum | reverse complement strand
GTGGCCGAGACATTCGTCTCCCCTACCGTTGCAAAACAACAAACCCGGCGTAGTCCACGCCAAGGACAGTCAAATGGAGGAGCGTTCTCCTGCCGCACTGGACACGGTGCGCGTGGGATGTGTCGCCCTTTTTCGTTGAAAATCCAAAATGACTCTCAGCAATGGATATCTAGGCTCTTGCATCGATGAAGAACATAGCAAAATGCAATACTTGGTGTGAATTGCAGAATCCCATGAACCATCGAGTCTTTGAACGCAAGTTGCGCCCTAAGCTGTCCGGCGAGGGCACGCCTGCCTGGGTGTCACGTATTGTTGCCCACTGGGCAACCCCCTCATGGGCATTGTCAAGCGGGTGGAGTCTGGCCTCCTGTTCTCCCCTCCCTTGCGGTTGGCCCAAATTTGAGTCTTTGGTGGCCATGCCACGACGATTGGTGGCGAGCACTTAATGCCTCGAGCACTTGTCGTGCATTGGATTCCATGTGCATTACGCTCATGGACCCCCTTCGATCACTCTCTTTGCGACCCCAGGTCAGGGGGGACAATAAGCAGAGGAAAAGAAACATACTAGGATTCCCCTAGTAACGGCGAGCAAACCAGGAAGAGCCCAGCTTGAAAATCGGGTGTTTGCAATGTTCGAATTGTAGTCTGGAGAAGTGTCCTCAGTGGCAGACTGGGCCCAAGTCCCTTGGAAAGGGGCATCAGAGAGGGTGAGAGCCTCATCGTACTAGGACCTTGTCGCACCACGAGGCCCTGGCTACAAGTCGGGTTGTTTGGGAATGCAGTTCAAAGCAGGCAGTAAATTCCATCCAAGGCTAAATACAGGCGAGAGACCGATAGCAAACAAGTACCGTGAGGGAAAGATGAAAAGGACTTTGAAAAGAGAGTCAAAGAGTGTTTGAAATTGTCGAGAGGGAAGCGTATAGGGGCTAGCGATGCTCCTCGGCCGGATGCAGAACGGCGAGATCTGGTCCGCCCATCGTCCGGGGAGCAGACCAATGCGGATTGGGGCGGCGGCCCAAGTTGGGCCTTCGACGGTCTTGTGGAGACGCCGTCACCGCGATCGTGGCTGGCAGTGTGCACCTCACGGCATGCCATGTGCGTCGGCGTGCTCCTGGCATCAGACAGTGAGCTCCCCATTGGGCTCATCTTGAAACACAAACAAGGGAGTCTGACATGCGTGCGAGTCAATGGGCCAGCAAACCCATGAGGCATAAGGAAGCTGAGTGGCGAGATTTCTTACGGGTGCACCACCAACCGACCTTGATCTTTTGAGAAGGGTTCGAGTGCAAGCATGCCTGTCGAGACCCAAAAGATGGTGAACTATGCTTAAGTAGGGCGAAGGCAGAGGAAACTCTAGTGGAGGCCTGCAGTGATACTGACGTGCAAATCGTTCGTCTGACTTGGGTATACATGAAAGACTAATTGAACCGTCTAGTAGCTAGTTCCCTCCAAAGTTTCCCTCAAGGTAGCTGGAGCCCGGGGACGAGTTCTATCAGGTAAAGCCAATGATTAGAGGCATCGAGGGCGCAATGCCCTCAACCTATTCTCAAACTTTAAATAGGTAGGATGGCGTGGGCTGCTTTGCTGAGCTCTGCCATGGAATAGAGCGCTCCAAGTGGGCCATTTTTGGTAAGCAGAACTAGCGATGAGGGATGAACCGGAAGCTGGGTTATGGAAGCCCAACTGCACACTAACCTAGAACCCACAAAGGGTGTTGGTCAATTAAGACAACAGGACGGTGGTCAATTAAGACAACTCACCTGCCCAATCAACTAGCCCCGAAAATGGATGGCACTGAAGCGCCTGACCTATACTCAACCGTCAGGTCAAATGCTACACCCCAATGAGTAGTGTTGAAATAAAGTCGAGTGAGCCAATTGATCAATCTCCAGATTCATACCAGCATTGTGATTGTGTTGCATTGGAGATGAAAAGATTGAGGTTGAAGATGAAAAGCCCAAATAACTCTTTGGCTAATCTATGAGTACCCACATCAAGCCCAAAGCCCATGTCATACTAAACCACTAAAGGACAAAATAACGGCTAGTTTTTTAAAGTTAAAAGATGTGCTTTTGTATGTTGTACCTAGCTGTTAGAAAAGTAAAGTGAGTTTGTACCTAGCCGTTAGGATAGTGTGTATATAAACACAAGATGTGTAAATGTTTAGACAATTGAATAAGAAGTAGAAAACAATTCACTCATCTTCTTCATCTTTCTCTCTTTGGTGAAAGTTCTCTCATTCTCTCATCAAACTTAACATGGTATCAGAGCATGTTCCCATTAAGTATTCAGCGGATTTAGATTTATTGTCAAAACATACTAAAGGGTTCTATATTCCTAATTTTGATTCTAATCTATTATCGGTTAGTAAACTCACTAAAGACCTAAATTGTATTGCTATATTTAGTCCTAATAAAGTGATTTTTCAGGATATTATAACCGGGAAGAAGATTGGTGAAGGTTTCGCTGAAAATGGCCTCTACATGCTAAATGACGCAAAACAAGCTTTTAGGGTCACTAAACAAATTAATTCACATGAGCTATGGCATGCACGGCTGGGACATCCTTCTAATCACATTTTGAATAGTCTAGTTCCTGATTTAAAAGATTGTTACATTTCTAAGTGTGAAGCATGTATTTTAGGAAAACAAACTAGACCTCCTTTTGTACTGTCAGAACATGAATGTGATGATGTTTTTGATTTAATTCATTCTGATTTATGGACTGCTCCTGTGACATCTCATGATAACTATAGATACTTCGTTACATTTATTGATCACAAATCTAGATATACGTGGATATACCTTTTAAAATGCAAGTCGGACACATTACCATGCTTTAAACGCTTTATGCTTTTTGTCACTAACCAATTTGGCAGAAAAATTAAAATGATTAGAACTGATAATGGTGGAGAATATGTCAATAATTCCTTTAAGGAATACTTGGTAAGTGAAGGGATTGTACATCAAACTACATGCCCATACACTCCAGAACAAAATGGAGTGGCAGAGAGGAAGAATAGACATATCTTGGAAGTTGGAAGATCAATGATGTTCTACCATAATGTTCCTAAGCATTTCTGGAGCAATGCCATCCTCACAGCTGTTCATTTGATAAATAGAACACCAACAAAGGTTCTAAAAGGCAAGACTCCGAATGAGGTAATGTTTAATCATAAGCCAAATCTTTCATATCTTAAAATTTTTGGATGTATATGTTATGTTCATATTCCTTGTAGCAATAGGGACAAACTTAGCTATAAAAGTCAAAAATGCATATTCCTAGGTTATGCCACAACCCAAAAGGGTTATAGATGCTTTGACCCTAAAACAAATAGGTTGTTTGTATCTAGAAATGTAACATTTTTAGAGCATGAACCCTACTTCGAAAAACATGAACTCAAAACCAATGGTAAGGGGGAGGATGTGGGTAATTCCAACCCAGGTCCTGTTATTGACACTATTCACACAAAGGGACCCATTCTTGAACTTAGGAAGAATATGCATAATCAGCTAGAATTTCAAGAGGAATCATCTCAAAATGAGAATGATCCTTACCCTCTTAGACAAACAAATGATGAGAATGAACCTACTTTTGCCCAAGATGATTCATCCCACAATCAGATTGATCCAGATCATCTTGGAGATGACCAAATTAGTAGCCATGACATACCAAATCAATTTATGGATAGTGATGCTCATGCTACACAGGAACTACCCACACTCAGAAGATCTACTCGGATCAAAAGACCTGCCTCTAAATGGATGAAAACTAGAGTGTTTCATCATGGAAACCATGTAACCAATCACCCTATTCAAAGCTACTATACTCATGATCACATTAAAGATCAGTATAAAGGCCCGGGTGGAGCGGCCATCGGTGCAGATCTTGGTGGTAGATACGTAGACGAAGAGGGGGAAAGGTTCCATATGAGCGGCACTTGCACGTGTGTTAGTCGATCCTAAGAGAAGGGGGAAGCCCGTCCGACAGTGCTGCGGCGCGAGCTTCGAAAGGGAATCAGGTTAAAATTCCCAAACCAAGACGGGACGACTGACGGCAACGTTAGGGAGTCCAAACACGTCGGCGGGGGCCTCGGGAAGAGTTATCTTTTCTGCTTAACGGCCCACCCACCCTGGAAATGGCTCAGCCGGAGGTAGGGTCTTGTGGCCGGAAGAGCACCACACATTGCGCGGTGTCCGGGGTGCCCCCATCGGCCCTTGAAAATCCAGAGGACCAAGTGCTACCCGTGCCCAGTCGTACTCATAACCACATCAGGTCTCCAATGTGAACAGCCTCTGGTTGATGGAATAATGTAGGCAAGGGAAGTCGACAAAACGGATCCGTAACTTTGGGAAAAGGATTGGCTTTGAGGGCTGGGCACTGGGGTCCCAGTCCCGAACCCGTCGGCTGTCTGTGGACTGCTTGGGCTGCTCCCGCAGCGAGAGCAGGTTGCTGCGTGCCGGCCGGGGGACGGACTAGGAACGGCCACCTTGGGGGACCTTCCCCGGGCGTCGAACAGTCGACTCAGAACTGGTACGGACAAGGGGAATCTGACTGTTTTAAAACAAAGCATTGCAATGGTCCCACCGGATGCTCACATAATGCGATTTCTGCCCAGTGCCCTGAATGTCAAAGTGAAGAAATTCAACCAAGCGCGGGTAAACGGCAGGAGTAACTATGACTCTCTTAAGGTAGCCAAATGCCTCATCATCTAATTACTGACACACATGAATGGATTAACGAGATTCTCACTGTCCCTATCTACTATCCAGCAAAACCACAGCCAAGGAACAGGCTTGGCAGAATCAACGGGGAAAGAAGACCCTGTTGAGTTTGACTTTAGTCCGACTTTGTGAAATGACTTGAGAGGTGTAGTATAAGTGGGAGCCGGAGACAGTGAAGGTGAAATACCACTACTTTTAATGTTATTTTACTTATTATGTGAATCGGAAGCAGGGCAATGCCCCCTCTTTTTGGACCCAAGGCCCGCTGTTGGCAGGTCGATCCAGGCAGAAGACACTGTCAGGTGGGGAGTTTGGTTGGGGTGGCACATCTGTTAAAAGATAACGCAGGTATCCTAAGATGAGCTCAATGAGAACAGAAATCTCGTGTAGAACAAAAGAGTAAAGCCTCGTTTGATTCTGATTTCAGTACGAATACGAACCGTGAAAACGTGGCCTATCGGTCCTTTAAACCTTCAGGATTTGAAGCTAGAGGTGTCAGATAGTTACCACAGGGATAACTGGCTTGTGGCAGCCAAGCATTCATAGCGACGTTGCTTTTTGATCCTTCGATGTTGGCTCTTCCCATCATTCTGAAGCAGAATTCACCAAGTGTTGGATTGTTCACCCACCAATAGGGAACGTAAGCTGGGTTTAGACCATCGTGAGACAGGTTAGTTTTACCCTACTGATGGCTGCGTCGTAATAGCAATTCAACCTAGTACGAGAGGAACCGTTGATTCGCACAATTGGTCATCGCGCTTGGTTGAAAAGCCAGCAGCGCGAAGCTACCGTGTGCTGGATTATGACTTAACACCTCTAAGTCAGAATTCGGGCTAGAGCAACGCGTGCGCTGCCGCCCTATTGCTGACCAGCAGTAGGGACCCTTGGGGCCTCAGAGGCACGCGTCGTAGGCCAAGCCCCCACAATGGACCGACCGTGGGGGCTGCCTTGAATCTCAATTCCCACCGAGCAGCAGGTAGAATCCTTTGCAGACGACTTAAATACGCGACGGGGTATTGTAAGTGGCAGAGTGGCCTTGCTGCCATGATCCACTGAGATTCAGCCCCGTGTCGCTCTGATTCGACCCTCCCCTACCCTGAATTCTACCCGGTTGTCCCGAGGCTAGACAAAGGCACAAGAACTGCTTCAATGGGCCGCACAAACCAAGTGCTTCTAGTGCTCCGTCCCGCCAAAGCAAGGTCTCGATCATGATAAGGCATTGGTGTGCCGCCTTAAGTGCAGGTGTGGGCGCGCTTGGGCTGCAAGATTCTACCACGCTCGTGTGTACAAGTGCCCGTGTTTGGTTGGTCAAGCGAAGGCATCCAAGCGCTGCAAGTGCCCGCACATGCCGCCCAGCCCCCGTGTGTTTTCAGCTAAGTGGGTAAGCGGGGAGGGAATTTTCGCAAGACCCCCCCAATCGAAAATCATGCATATTTCTGAAACTGAGGTTAGCCGATTTACACTGCAAGCGCATGCATGCGTGTGCGGCAGTGGGCACGTTGATGTGGGCGGTCTGCTTGCAACGGATGCGTTGGTCTGCCAGGTTATCGGTGCAAACTTGCTGCGGCATGACCGCAGGGGTTATGCCGTATGGCATTAGCCACCCATCGCGGGGCAGTGCATGCAAAGATTGTGGGCCAATGAAGAGGGAAGGAGGTTTAAGTTAGGTAGCGGGGAGGGAATTTTTACAAAAACCCCCAAACCTGAAAATCATGCATGTTTCTCAAACCGAGGTTAGCCGATGTACAGCGCACGCATGCAGACATTCCGCGCCTGGGTGCAAACTTGCTGCGGGTGATGCCTGCTCCTCGCTGACAATTACACTGCAAGCTTGAATACTCTCAATATCATATTCGAAGATAGAGTAATGGTAAACCATCATAGGAGCCATGTAAACATGGCAAAATCCTAAGAATGTTATAGAACTTAGAGGATTTCCAGGCCTAACAGGCTATTACCACCGATTTATTTGTAAATACAGCGCCATAGAAAGCCATTAATAGATTTGCTAAAAAAGGAGGGATTCCTATGGACAGAAAAGAGTGAAGATGCATGTCAAGATGGCATAGGTGCTGTCCTAAGTCAAGCCGGAAGACCTATTGCATACATGAGCAGAGTCTTAGGGCCCATGAAGAAGGAATGGTCAGTATATGCCAAGGAGATGTTGGCCATCATCCATGCAGTCAAGGTATGGTAACCTTACCTTCTTAGGAGGAAATTCCTGATCATCACGGATCAACAACCCTTGAGAAGCCTCATGGAGCAAAAAATTACCACACCGGAGCAGCAAAAGTTCCTTATCAAGTTACTAGGTTATGAGTATGAAATAATATACAAACTAGACAAGAAAAACAAGGTGGTAGACATTTTGTCCAGAAGTAATGAAGGTCAAGCATTGTGGACAGCATGTGAGCCTAATGACACATGCCTCACTGCCATCAGCGGAGTGGAGTGGAATGTATGGATACAAATCAAGGAGGCAATAGAAATTGATCCTCAAAGTCAAGAGCTCATGGAGAAGATCAAGAATTTCAACCCTAAAGTTAGTAAATTCACCCTTATTATGAACTTGAATCACTTCCACAACTCATGGGAAGGAGGACATTCAGGATGGTTCTGTACTTACATGCGGATCAAGTTATTCTTTTGGTGGGAAGGACTTAAGGCTGAGATCAAGAAGCTAGTCTGGGAATGTGATGTTTGTCAGCGCACCAAACCAGAAAGGTGGCAAGACCAAGGGGTTATTATAGTCTTTGTTAGTACCAGGACAAGTTTAGGAAGACTTGACAATGGACTTCATCAGTGATAATGCCCAACAACAAGGGTTACACGGTGATATTAACCGTAGTGGACAGACTCAGCAAGAGTACACACTTTATGCCACTCAAGCAACCATACATGACCAAAGAAGTAGCCTAAGAGTTCATCAAAAACATGGTAAGACTTCATGGCATACCACAGACAATGCTGTCTCGATAGAGACACTGTTTTCATGAGCAAATTCTAGAAGGAGCTTTTCACACAGCTCGGCAGCAACTTGGTTGCCTCATCCGCCTTTCATCCACAAACAGATGGACAAAGTGAGGTAACCAATCAAACTCTAGAGCAATATTTAAGATGTTTTTGCCATGATCATCAAAATGATTGGGAAGGAATACATACCATGGGCAGAACTGTGGTATAATACTACCTATCACATAGCAATCAAGATGTCACCATATCAAGCAGTATATGGAAGAATACCCCTGGGAATGTCAAGTTATACCATGGGGAACATCAGCATACATGAAATGGATATCACACCATATCAACATGCCTGCACGTAGCAAGCAATGAAGCACTGCCAAGTTCTAACTTAATCCTAACTAACTGTAGAAATCCAAGCCAAGAGGAACACCAGCATTGGTAGGACACACATGAAGCAATCCGAGCAGGAGAAGGAGATGACGGCATGAAGAACTCCAGTAGCAGCAGGACCCCATGGCAGGTTTGACTTCAGCAAGATGACCACACCAAAGAGAAGTCTTGGAGAGGAAGGACACACCATATGGAAGTCTAATCCTCGAGGGAAATGGCAAGAAGAAGTTCAACAGCTATAGGAGAGAAGATAAGATAAGGACAGAAAGACTTAGTCTAAGTAGGAATTCAAGAAAGACCAAGAATCCTAGTAGGATTAAGAAACAGTAGGATAATGTCTATCTTGATAATAGTTTTAGTTGACTTAGGAAAATATATGCTAAGTGGATAAGGAACCCTATAAATGCAGCCCTTTATTTGTGAGAAGGACATATGCTTCGAATTTTGTATATTTGCATTCATTAATCAAGAATCAAGGTTAGCATTCTTGCTTCTATTTTGTTTATATTTCAGTTATCTTTTAAGAGTTGTCTTGAGATAACTTGGGCTTAAGTCAAGGTAAAGAGTTGTCTTCCTTGCTTAAGAGCTAAGGTTGAAGTCAAGAGTTGTCTTCTTCAACCAAGGCAAGTTGTGATAGGTTTAAGAGTTGTCTTGCCTATCCAACATATCTTTTGTTCATTAGTTAATCCCGAAGGACAGCTTAGGGAGACATAATTATAAGAAAAGAACTCAAGAATCAAACGGGACAACAAGTTGTGAAGGTTTTTAGTAGGCATGCTAACCCCTAAGGTGTAGAAAAGTAATGGAAAAAAATCGGGACCCCAACACTGCAACTGTGTGTGGGACGAACTTTTGGAAGCAACCAGAACCTCCGTCCGAGTGTTCAGGTCCCAATTTCTTGTCTCAAGTTTTCTATACCTTAGAGGGTTAGCACGACTTCTAACCTGTCCCATTTGATCTTTGGGGTCTTTTCTTTGATTCACGCCCCTCCTAAACTGTCCTTCGGGATTAATTAATGATAAAAGGACATGTTGGATAGGCAAGACAACTCTTAAATCTATTTCAACTTGCCTTGGTTGAAGAAGACAACTCTTGATTTCAATCTAAGCTCTTAAGCAAAGAAAAGATAACCGAAATATAAACAAGAATGGTCGAATGCCAATGATATTGTATTATTGAATAATAACTTCAAAATTTGGAACATATATCCATATTAAGAAATAATGAGCTGTAGTGGACAACCTTTTTGATGTGCTCTATCATAGAAATAAAGTTACTACCATCCAAGAAGGATTAATCCTCATTGACAAAAGACATCTATGCCAAGGAGAATTCCAGTAGTAGCAGGAAATGTCACAAGGCAAGGAGTTTGAGATCAAGTAGGGTTCTACAAGAAAGATTTTAAGTAGGATTAGGAAACCAATATATTAGGCTTATCCTCATAGAATTCTAGATGACTTAGTAGTCCTTATTTACTTAAAATCCTTGTCATAGATGAATTAGGTGTTTTAGTATAAGTTAAATATGGAAAGGTTGTCATCACTATAAATATAGCATTATTGCTTGTAATTGGGGAGTTTTATGAATGAGCAGAATTTTGCTGAGTTACATTCCAATTCTTGTCTAAACAAATTCTTTGTTTAGTGGTGTCGATTCTTATCACTCTTCCTTCTTTCTATCTTAGAGTATGGCATATCAACCTAGTAATCTTGTTTGTTGCAATCTGATCTTATCAAACTTGATTAACTAGTTTTAATTTCTTTATTTTGATTCTTGATATTGATTGAAGCTCCATTTCCTCTTCCTAAACTTTCCATAAGCTATGCCTATCACATTCTCACTTCAAATTTGTACATAACCCTTCAGCTTTCTTAAAACACCTTTAGAGATCCAATAACTTACTCCAATTACGAATTTTCATCCACTCAACAACTATACCATATCCCAGCACCTCTTTCCATCCACAAAACCCCAAAGGAAAATATACCCATTAGATCTTGATTCACTATTTGTAGATCCTTGAGGCATATCACTTTTCCTAATTTAACCAGTGCTTAAGTTCCTTATCAACTTAAGACAAGTTTTCCTAAGTCAAACAAGGTTTCCTACGACAACTAGAACCTTATCAAGATTGACCTTATCCAAAGGTATCCTAATCCTACTAGGATTCTTGGTTTTTCTTGATTATCTACCTAGACTAGAATTCCTATCTTATCTTGTATTCTACAGTGGCTGGATTTCCTCTTGGCTTATCCTTCTAGGACTAGGACTCTCAATGTATATCCTTCTGCCCTTAGAATTCTCCTTGCCTAATATGCCTCAAGGATCTTCAAATGGTGAATCAAGATCTAATGGGTATATTTTCTTTTGATGTTTTGTGGATGGAAAGAGATGCTTGAGATATGGTATAGTTGTTGAGTGGATGAAAATTCGTAATTGGAGTAAGTTATTGGATCTGTAGAGGTGTTTTAAGGAAGTTGAAAGGTTATGTACGAATTTGAAGTGGGAATGTGATAGGGATAGCTTATGGAAAGTTTAGGAAGAGGAAATGGAGTTTCAATCAGTATCAAGAATCAAAATAAAGAAATTAAAAACTAGTTAATCAAGTTTGATAAGATCAGATTGCCACAAACAAGATTACTAGGTTGATTCGCCACACTCTAAGATAGAAAGAAGGAAGAGTGATAAGAATCGATAGATAATTCACCACTAAAACAAAGAATTTGTTTATTTAAGAATTTGGATGCAACTTAGCAAAATTCTACTCATTCATAAACTTTGAATCCATTACAATAACATACGTTCCATTATAGAACCAGCAAGCTTGCTCGGAAGATTTGCACATTAATGACTACTTGGGAAACTAAGACTAATTAATTAAAACCTAACTACTAAAACAATAATTAATGCATCATTTAAGTTATTAGCCACCTAAATTATTGAAGTTCATTGACCACAAATCATTATCCTCATTGGCTGAAATTAAACTCAATTCAGCAAATCAATTTCCCTCCATGCAGGTAAGTAAAGTAACAAGCTTGGCTCTTGCCCTAGTAATTGGTCCCATGTATGGCTCTTCTTGGATGGCAGCAACTTCATTTCCATGATGGAGCACATCATTAGCCATGAGTATCCTATTGCTAATGGAACTCATCAATTCGAACAAGGTCATATTCTGGCTGAGCTTAATGTTAAAGATGAAGAGATTGAGGGTGAAGATGAAAAGCCCAAATAACTCTTGGATTGATCTATGGATACCCATATCAAGCCCAAAGCCCATTTCAAGCTAACTACTAAAGGACGAAATAATGGCTAGTTTTTTAAATTGAAAGATATGCTATTATGTGTTGTACCTAGCTGTTAGAAAAGTAAAGTAAGCTTGTACCTAGCCGTTAGGATGTTGTATATAAAAACCCAAGCTGTGTAAATATTTGGAGATAGAATACAAAAGCTCTTCAATTTTCTCTCTCATCTATTTTCTCTCTACTTGCATTTTTTTTATTTGTTTATGTTGAATCTTTGAAAGTGTGAGCTAAACACATTCAAATTCTATTTATCAACACTTAACTGCTGGGTTGGATACTTGCCATTGCCACAATTGTTGTGCCCATTTTCTAGCCCATGCTCTCCTTTGCCGCCCTATTTTCTATTTATTTCCTCTCTTGCATACTTTTGGTTCTCAACAATTCCCCTTTTTTGAAGACTCGCCTTATCCTCAAGGTGAAAGTTGGGAAACTACTGCTCGATGTCACTATAGTCTTCCTAAACTTGTACGATTACTAGCAAAGATTGTAGCAATCTAATGTGCTCAATCATGGAAATGAAGTTACTGCCATCCAAGAAAGATTAATCCTCATTAACAAAGGATATCCATGCCAAGAAGAATTCCAGCAGCAGCAGAAAATATCACTAGGCAAGGAGTTTGAGATCAAGTAGGGTTTTACATGTAAGATTTTAAGTAGGATTAGGAACCCGATATATTAGGCTTATCTTCATAGAATTCTAGATGACTTAGTAGTCCTTATTTACTTAGGAATCCTTATCATAGATGAATTAGGCGTTTTAGTATAAGTTAGACATGGAAAGGCTGTCATTACTATAAATACGGCATTAGTGCTTGTAATTAAACAGTTTTGAGGAATAAGCAGAATTTTGCTTCGTTGCATCCAAATTCTTATCTAAACAAATTCCTTGTTTAGTGGCGAATTATCTATCGATTCTTATCACTCTTCCTTCTTTCTATCTTAGAGTGTGGCGAATCAACCTAGTAATCTTGTTTGTGGCGATTTGATCTTATCAAACTTGATTAACTAGTTTTCTCTTATTAAACTTTTCATAGGCTATCCCTATCACATTCCCACTTCAAAATTCGTACATAACCCTTTAGCTTTCTTAAAACACCCCTAAAGACCTAGTAACTTACTCCAATTACGAATTTTCATCCACCCAACAACTATACTATATACCAACACCTTTTCCATCCACAAAAACCCTAAAAAAATATACCCATTAGATCTTGATTCACCATTAAGATCCTTGAGGCATATCAGTTTGGTATCAGAGCCTCTTTGAATCAAGAAATTCATTCACTTGAAAATTTCAGGAGAATTATGTCTGGAGAAGAAGAAACTCCTCATGTTCCAAGAGGATTGAGTTTGGATCAAGCTAAGATCCTAGCACTTGAACACCAGCAAGCAGAGATGAGGGAGCAAATTGACCGTTTAATTCAAGCCGTAGAAAGGAATACCATTCAGCCACAACCCAGAAGACATGAACGACAAGGGCAGCGAGCAACTAGAGGGCCTGATTATTATGAAGAGGATGAGCTTGATGAGCCAGAAATAGATGATGAAGCTGGGGAGAGACGATGGCAGAGAAGAAATATAAGGGATAATGGAATTGATGTTAAGCTAAAGATTCTGGCATTTCGAGGAACAAGTTCACCCGAGGAGTACTTAGAATGGGTGCAAAAAGTAGAGAAAGTATTTGAGTACTATGATTATTCTGAACCAAGGAAGTGCAAGTTGGCAGCTCTTGAATTCAATGATTATGCCAATTTATGGTGGGAAAACAAGAAAACTAGGCGAAGAAGAGAAGGTTTAGGTGAGGTGACAAGTTGGAGAGTCATGAAGAGATTAATGGAGAGAAGATTTTTGCCAGAATATTACAAACAAGAACTGTACTTTAAGCTTCAAAGTTTAAGGCAAGGGGGCATGTGTGTGGAAGATTATGTCAAAGAGTATGAGATGCTTATGATGAGATGTAACTTGCAAGAACCAGAAGAACTAACGATTGCAAGGTTCCTTGGCGGGTTAAAGTATGAAATTGCAAGTAGGGCAGAATTGCAACCATATGTTTCTTTGCAAGATGTGATTAAACTTGCTATCAAGGTGGAGAGACAACTAATGAGGGGAGTGTATAGATCAGGTTCTACCAAAAATATTAATTCATCATCTACTTATTCGACTTCCCTTTCAAAAGAAGATAGCAAAGTCAGTAGAAAAAAGTGGTCCTAGCAAGTCGGTAGTAGCTATTGATAAAGGAAAAGAGAAGGTGGCAAAAACCATTCCTCTAAAACGGAGCCGAGACATTAAATGCTTTAAATGCCTTGGACATGGGCATATCGCTTCTGAATGTCCAAATAGGAGAGTAATGGTGCTTACGGACTCCCAAGGAGAATTAGAGAGTGAAGACGAGGTTACAGAAGAAAAGGGAGTGGAAGACGGCGAGGAAGAAGAAGAACATGCTGAAATTGGAGAAATGCTTGTAGTTCGCCGCACCATGACTACACAAGCAAAAACGGAAGATGAGCAGCGTGAGAATATCTTCCATACAAGGTGTGCAATTCAGAATAAGGTGTGTGGAGTTATAATTGATGGAGGTAGTTGTACAAATGTGGCTTCCACTACCTTAATAGAAAAACTAAATTTAACTACTCTAAAACATCCACAACCTTATAGATTACAGTGGCTAAATAATAATGGTGATGTGAAGGTTACTCAGCAAGTTTTGGTGCCTTTTTCAATTGGTAGATACAAAGATGAAGTGTTGTGTGATGTCGTCCCTATGGATGCAAGTCATCTTTTACTGGGAAGACCTTGGCAGTATGATAGGAGAGCTTTTCATGATGGTTATAAGAATACATATTCCTTTGTTAAGGATGGCAGAAAGATTGTGTTAATGCCTCTTAATCCACAACAGATTCAGAAGGATAAAATTGAATTTGAGAAGAAAAAGAAAGAAAGTTTGTTTGTCAACAAAGGAGTAGTAAAGCAAGCTTTGTTTGATAAAGAGTCAATCTTTATTCTGGTAGTCAAAGAAGCAACTCAAAATAGAGATGTTACTCTGTCGACTCAAGTGAAAGCAATTTTAAAGGAATTTGCTGATGTATTTCCAGAAGACATACCGAAAGGGTTACCACCAAATAGAGGAATTGAGCACCAAATAGATCTCATACCAGGGGCAACTCTACCAAATCGACCAGCCTATAGAAGCAATCCAAAAGAGACTAAAGAGTTTCAAAAACAAGTTTCTGAGTTGATTGATAAAGGAAATGTGAACATTGTGGCTGATGCACTATCCCGGAGGTACTCGTTAATTTCCATGTTAAATGTTAAACTAATGGGTTTTAAGATGCTTATAGATCAGTATAAAAATGACCCAAAGTTTGCATCAATATATGAGGAGTGCAAGAAAGGAGCCATGCAAGGATTTTATCAACATGATGACTATCTGTTCGAGCAAGGTAGATTATGCATCCCAATATTAAGTTTGATGAGAGAATGAGAGAACTTTCACCAAAGAGAGAAAGATGAAGAAGATGAGAGAATTGTTTTCTACTTCTTATTCAATTGTCTAAACATTTACACATCTTGTGTTTATATACACACTATCCTAACGGCTAGGTACAAACTCACTTTACTTTTCTAACAGCTAGGTACAACATACAAAAGCACATCTTTTAACTTTAAAAGACTAGCCGTTATTTTGTCCTTTAGTGGTTTAGTATGACATGGGCTTTGGGCTTGATGTGGGTACTCATAGATTAGCCAAAGAGTTATTTGGGCTTTTCATCTTCACCCTCAATCTTTTCATCTCAATGCAACACAATCATGATGCTGGTATGAATCTGGAGATTGATCAATCGGCTCACTCGACTTTATTTCAACACTCCCCCTCAAGTTGGGCTTGAAGATGTTGTTCAAATTCAACTTGCTTATTGCGATCCCGATATGTTTTTTAGTAGGAGCCTTTGTGAACAAGTCTCCTAGTTGATCTTCGCTTGGAACATAAGGGGTGCAGATGGTCTGATTCTGAACTTTCTCCCTAATAAAGTGACAGTCCATCTCAATGTGCTTTGTTCTCTCATGGAATACTGGATTTGAAGCTATGTAGATTGCTGCTTTGTTGTCGCAAAATAGTTTCATTGGTGCTTCAGTTTTGAACCCCAAATCTTGAACTAAAGCCTTCAACCAAATCAGCTCACATGTTGCACTTGCCATTGCTCGATATTCTGCCTCTGCACTTGACCTTGCTACCACACTTTGTTTCTTACTCTTCCAAGTTACTATGTTTCCTCCAACAAATGTGCAATATCCGGTAGTTGACTTTCGGTCTTCAACATTTCCGGCCCAATCTGCATCACTATATGCTAGGATCTCATGGTGACAATTCTTTTGCATGTGTAAACCTTGGCCTGGTGTGCCTTTTAGGTAGCAGAGGATTCGATTTACCATGTTCATGTGGTTGGTCATTGGTTGCTGCATGAATTGACTAACCTGATTCACAGCAAAGCTAATGTCAGGTTTAGTAATGGTTAAATATATTAACTTACCAACAATTCATTGATATTGCTTGACATTCTGAATTGGCTTGGGCTGCTTCTCTTTGTCTTCTTCTTTATCCTTTTGCTTGTAGGTATTTTCAATTGGTGTTAGAGCTATCCTTGCACCTAGTTTACCTGTTTCACCAAGTAGATCAAGTGTATATTTTCTTTGGCATAGAAATAGTCCCTTTTTAGAGTGGGCAATTTCTATTCCTAAAAAATATCGTAAGTATCCCAAGTCTTTAATGTCAAAAACAGATTTAAGATATGATTTAATGCAAGTAATGCCTATTTCGTCATTACCAGTAATGATTATGTCATCGACATAAATGAGAATCACCGTTATTCCATCTTTGGAATGTTTGGTGAATAGTGAGAAATCAGCCTCACTTTTAATGAAGGCTTGACAACTGAGAGCATTGTGCAATTTAGAGTACTAGGCCCTAGGGGATTTTTTAAGGCCATAGATAGCCTTTCTAAGCTTACATACATGTGATTTGGGAATGTCAGCCCCATACCCTTCAGGTATTCTCATGTATACTTCCTCTTCTAATTCGCCTTGTAAGTGTGAAAAATATTGAAGAAACAAAGAAGTGTGAAAGAAAGTATTGATGAAAGAATAAAGATGCTTGTTTTTCACTTTACACATCTTGGGTATATATATACAACATCCTAACGGCTAGGTACAAGTTGATTTTACTTTTCTAACAGCTAGGTACAACACATAACAGCATAGCTTTCAATTTCAAGAACTAGCCGTTATTTCGTCCATTAGTGATTAGCTTACTAGCCGTTATTTCGTCCTTTAGTGGTTAGCTTGATATGGGCTTTGGGCTTGATATGGGTGTACATAGGCCAATCAAAGAGTTATTTGGGCCTTTTATCTTCACCCTCAATCCCTTCATTTTCAACACTCCCCCTCAAGTTGGGCTTGAACAAATTGATCAAGTTCAACTTGCATACAAACTTTTGAAGTTGTTGAATACTCGGAGGTTTGGTGAATATGTCCGCCAATTGATCTTCGCTCTTGACATAAGGCATTGAGATTGTCTTGTTCAAATATTTTTCTCTTATAAAGTGACAATCTACCTCTATATGCTTGGTCCTCTCATGAAACACCGGATTGTTTGCAATATGTATCGCCGATTTGTTATCACAATGTAGCTTCATAGGTGCCTCGACATTAAAACCCAAATCGTCAACCAATGCCTTCAACCATATCAATTCACTGGTGGTTGAAGCCATTGCTCTATATTCAGCTTCGGCACTTGATTTGGCCACCACGGTTTGCTTTTTACTCTTCCAAGTCACTAAATTCCCACCAACAAAAGTACAATATCCAGTTGTAGACTTGCGATCTTCAATGCTTCCTGCCCAATCAGCATCCGTGTAGGCAAAAATTTGGTGATGTCCATGTTTCTTCATTAGTAATCCTTGTCCTAGAGTTCCTTTGAGATATTTGAGTATTCGGTCCACCATTTCCATGTGATTGGTCATTGGACAAGTCATGAATTGGCTTACCTGATTCACAGCAAAAGAAATGTCAGGTCTTGTAATAGTTAAGTAGATTAACTTACCCTACAATTCTTTGATATTGCTTGATGTCTTCAATTGGTTTGCCCTCCTTCTTTTTGGCTTGTACTTCAATTGGAGTTGATGCTATCTTCCCTCCAAGCTTACCTGTCTCTTTCAAAAGATCAAGTGTGTATTTTCTTTGGGATAGAAATAGCCCTTTATTAGAATGGGCTATCTCTATACCTAGAAAATACCGTAAGTGTCCAAGGTCTTTAATATCAAAAGTAGACTTTAAATAACTTTTAGTGCTGTTTATTCCCAAAGTATCACTCCCTGTTATAATGATATCGTCCACATATATTATCACAACAGTAATACCATTATTGGAGTGTTTTATGAATAAAGAGTGATCAGCACTACTAACCTTAAAGTGTTGAGAAGTTAAAGCACCTAACAACTTAGAGTACCAGGCCCTAGGAGATTGTTTTAAGCCATAGATGGCTTTTCTAAGCTTACATACATGCGGTTTTGGTACTTTAATGTTGTATCCTTGTGGGATATCCATGTAAACCTCTTCTTCTAATTCCCCCTGGAGAAAAGCATTTCGAACATCCATTTGATACATTTCCCATTCATAATTAGTGGCTAAGGACAAAATAACTCTAATGGTGTTCATTTTGGCTACTGGGGCAAATGTCTCAGTGTAATCTAAACCATAGGTTTGAGTGAATCCTTTAGCAACCAATCTAGCTTTATGTTTCTCAATGGAACCATCACTCTTCAGCTTGGTTTTGTACACCCATTTACACCCAACTGTTTTCTTACCTTGGGGAAGAGTAACAATTTCCCATGTCTTATTCTTAACTAAAGCTTCCAACTCCTCATCCATGGCATTTCTCCAAATAGGAATGTCCTTGGCCTCGTTGTAGCAAGATGGCTCTTTCAAACTATCCAATTTGCTTAAAAACACTCTATAACTCTCTTTAACATTATCTAAGGTATAATAATTTTGTATAGGATGTGCTGTGACTTTGTTCCCATAAAAGAATACCCTATTTTTCTGCCATTCGGATGGAGGCTTCCTAATTCTTTGAGATCTTCTAAGAGGAAAATTTTGATCATGTGATGAAGAATCGGACTCTCTCTCATTTTGACCCACCGGTGAGGAACTAAATGGGATTTCATGCTCTAAAACTAATTGATCATTAGGGTTCTCATCACAAGGTGTTTCCTCACTTTGACTTTCGCTAACTATGTTTTGTTCCTCATTTGATTCTAATGGTTCATGAATATCACCATTCTGTTGTGTTGAATCTTCATAGATAAAATCCTCTTTTTCGCTTTCATTCAAACTAACTCCATTATTGATTTGATCGTTATTCCTTAACAAACTCAACCGATTACCTACAATAGATAGGGGAAGAGGATCCCCTTTCATTTCTCCTTCATTTCTCACTTTATCAAAGTATGGATCACTTTCTAGAAAAGTAACATTTCTTGACAAGAATTTCTCATTCGTAGAAGGATCTAAACATTTATAACCCTTTTTATCAATGCAATACCCTAAAAATATGCACTTTACACTCCTATGACTCAATTTATCTCTAGCATGATTAGGGATGTGAACATAACAAGTACAGCCAAATACCTTTAGATAAGATAAGTTTGGTTGCCTATTATGCAACAATTCAAAAGGAGATTTTCCATTCAACAACTTCGAAGGCATACGATTTATCAAATGTATGGCAGTGAGAATGGCTTCATTCCAATATCTTTTAGGGATATTGTGATGAAACATTAGTGACCTTCCTACATCTAAAATGTGCCGATTTTTCCGCTCGGCCACACCATTTTGTTCAGGTGTGTAGGGGCAAGTCGTTTGATGAACTATCCCTAAAGTGCTCAAGTAATTCTCAAAGGCATGACTAGTATATTCTCCCCCATTGTCGCTCCTAAGAATCTTAATCCTCTTACCAAGTTGATTTTCAATTAAGGAAACATACTCTTTAAAACATGATAAGGTCTCTGATTTGTTTTTAATCAAGTATATCCAAGTGTATCTCGACTTGTGATCAATGAATGTGACAAAATATCTAAAGCCATTGTGAGATTCTAAAGGAGAAGTCCATAGATCAGAGTGAACAAGATCAAATATTTCATTATAACAAGTTTCCGAATGTACAAAAGGAAGTTTAGTCTGTTTTCCGAGATTACAAGCCCTACATTGTTTAAAATCACTAAACTTCATTTTCGGAATCATTTTACACAGAATGTTACTAGGAGGATGGCCTAGTCTTGCATGCCAAAGTTTCTGAAGTCCACTGTCTTCCTCAACTCTAAGGGCTTGATTGGTACTATCCAAAAAATATAGGCCGTCATGTAAGGTTCCCTCACCAATCTTCTTCGCGGTTGACATGTCCTGAAATATCACCTTATTGGGTTCAAAGGTAACACGACAATTTAAGTCTTTTGTTATTCTACTAACGGATAGCAAATTTGATGAAAAATTTGGCATATAAAGGCCACTTGTTCTCTTGGATAAAACTTTAATATCTCCTAATCCCATAATGGGTATTTCACTACCATTGGCTATTGTCACATTTCTAATGTTTCCTAGGGTTTCTATTCTAGATGCCATGTTTTTATTTCTAAACATATGATTAGTAGCACCTGAATCAATAACCCAAGGGTCAAACTTAAAATGTGAGTTGGAAATCATACCTTGAGAGGAGCTTGGAAGATGGTTCCGAAGTAGTTTGGCCAAATCCTCAAGGAGTTTTGAGTTCCCTTTTTCGATTGCATTTTGAGCACCTTGTGGTGGCGCCTTTTCCTTGAAGTTAACTGGCCTCAAATGTGGATTAAGAACCCAACATTTTTCTTTAGTATGACCAAGCATCTTGCAGTGCCCACACTTCCAGCATTTGTCTCTAAGGTTGTGCATCCGCCCACATTTATCACACTTAGCCTTAACTTTTACTCCTTGGACCATCCTGCCTTCTTCCTTGCTGTCCACCAAACTACCTCTCTCAGCCTTGCTTGAATTCCCATTCAAAATCTTTCTTTGCAAGTACTCTTTATTAACCTTGTTTGCAACATCGTCATAATAAGGCAAAGGTTCAATTCTAAGAATGTGATTCCGAAGATCTTCGTAGTCCGAACCCAAACCCATCAAATACGATATCACAAGATCTTCATTGGCCCTTTTTTCCACCTCTTCAATGTTGGTAGTATTCGGCCTTAATGATTGAAGTTCATCCCATGCCTCCTTAATTTTGGTGTTATATTCTATCGGATCACCTCCACTAAGGCTGATATTGTTGATGAACTGCTTCAACTCGTATATTCTCATCAAGTTTCCTTGATGACCAAATTGTCTCTTGATAGACTCCCAAAGTGCTTTAGAAGTTTCAGCCTTTGAGAATGCACCTACCAAGGATGGTTCCATGGAATTTAAAATCCATGTGTACACCAAGTTGTCATTATAACACCAATCTTCATATTCTTCACTTGATGTGTCTGTGGGCTTTGTGATTCTTCCATTCACGAAACCCAATGCTCGTTTTCCACATAATGCTCTTTCAGCGGGATTGATCCAAATTGAGTAATTTTTTCCATTCAAGGGAAATGTGGTAAGTTTCAACATGGTGTTACCATCATTATCAACTCCCTTGAAGGAACTTCTGCTCTTGGTGTTGTATGACGAGCCCTCCCTTTCCATTCTTTAATTTGGCTATGAAGGGGAATGTCTTGATACACCAAGAACCAACAAAGCAACAAAAGGTAAAAAGCTAGATTAGAGATGAAAACCTGCTCTGATACCATGTGAAAAATATTGAAGAAACAAAGAAGTGTGAAAGAAAGTATTGATGAAAGAATAAAGATGCTTGTTTTTCACTTTACACATCTTGGGTATATATATACAACATCCTAACGGCTAGGTACAAGTTGATTTTACTTTTCTAACAGCTAGGTACAACACATAACAGCATAGCTTTCAATTTCAAGAACTAGCCGTTATTTCGTCCATTAGTGATTAGCTTACTAGCCGTTATTTCGTCCTTTAGTGGTTAGCTTGATATGGGCTTTGGGCTTGATATGGGTGTACATAGGCCAATCAAAGAGTTATTTGGGCCTTTTATCTTCACCCTCAATCCCTTCATTTTCAACAGTAAGAAGGCATTTCTTACATCCATTTGGTACAATGGCCAATCATAATTAACAGCTAAGGACATAAGAACTCTAATGGAATTCATTTTAGCTACGGGGGCAAAAGTCTCGGTGTAATCAATACCATAAGTTTGAGTGAAGCCTTTGGCCACTAACCTAGCCTTATATTTTTCAACAGTTCCATCACTCTTAAGCTTGGTCTTATATACCCATTTGCAGCCAACGACCTTCTTCCCTTTAGGCAGTGGAACAATATCCCAAGTTTGATTGTGAATTAGAGCCTTAAGCTCTTCATTCATTGCACTTCTCCAAATTGGGCTAATTTGGGCCTCTTGGTAATTGGAAGGCTCTTGAATATCATTGATGGCATTTAGAAAAGCTTTATACTGATCTTTAATGTGATCATGAGTATAGTAGCTTTGAATAGGGTGATTGGTTACATGGTTTCCATGATGAAACACTCTAGTTTTCATCCATTCAGAGGTAGGTCTTTTGATCCGAGTAGATCTTCTGAGTGTGGGTAGTTCCTGTGTAGCATGAGCATCACTATCCATAAATTGATTTGGTGTGTCATGGCTACTAAATTGGTCATCTCCAAGATGATCTGGATCAATCTGATTGTGGGATGAATCATCTTGGGCAAAAGTAGATTCATTCTCATCATTTGTTTGTCTAAGAGGGTAAGGATCATTCTCATTTTGAGATGATTCCTCTTGAAATTCTAGCTGATTATGCATATTCTTCCTAAGTTCAAGAATGGGTCCCTTTGTGTGAATAGTGTCAATAACAGGACCTGGGGTGGAATTACCCACATCCTCCCCCTTACCATTGGTTTTGAGTTCATGTTTTTCGAAGTAGGGTTCATGCTCTAAAAATGTTACATTTCTAGATACAAACAACCTATTTGTTTTGGGGTCAAAGCATCTATAACCCTTTTGGGTTGTGGCATAACCTAGGAATATGCATTTTTGACTTTTATAGCTAAGTTTGTCCCTATTGCTACAAGGAATATGAACATAACATATACATCCAAAAATTTTAAGATATGAAAGATTTGGCTTATGATTAAACATTACCTCATTCGGAGTCTTGCCTTTTAGAACCTTTGTTGGTGTTCTATTTATCAAATGAACAGCTGTGAGGATGGCATTGCTCCAGAAATGCTTAGGACAGTTATGGTAGAACATCATTGATATTCCAACTTCCAGGATATGTCTATTCTTCCTCTCTGCCACTCCATTTTGTTCTGGAGTGTATGGGCATGTAGTTTGATGTACAATCCCTTCACTTACCAAGTATTCCATAAAGGAATTATTGACATATTCTCCACCATTATTAGCTTTAATCATTTTAATTTTTTTGCCAAATTGGTTAGTGACAAAAAGCATAAAGCGTTTAAAGCATGGTAATGTGTCCGACTTGCATTTTAAAAGGTATACCCATGTATATCTACATTTGTGATCAATAAAGGTAACGAAGTATCTATAGTTATCATGAGATGTCACAGGAGCAGTCTGTAAATCAGAATGAATTAAATCAAAAACATCATCACATTCATGTTCTGACAATACAAAAGGAGGTTTAGTTTGTTTTCCTAAAATACATGCTTCACAATTAGAAATGTAACAATCTTTTAAATCAGGAACTAGACTATTCAAAATGTGATTAGAAGGATGTCCCAGCCGTGCATGCCATAGCTCATGTGAATTAATTTGTTTAGTGACCCTAAAAGCTTGTTTTGCATCATTTAGCATGTAGAGGCCATTTTCAGCGAAACCTTCACCAAACATATGATCACTAGCACCTGAGTCTATAATCCATGGTTCATGATCATTGCGAGAGTAAAAGTGAGAGTTAAGAAGAGTACCGTCCTCCCATTTGCCTTTATGAGCATGGCGTTGGGTTCCAAGTGCTTCCATATTGATTTGGAGTTGGTTCTATATCACCTTGGCAATATCATCGAGGCTAAAGGAGTGAACACTTGAAGTCTCGGTGATAGGAGCTGAATGGGCACTTGGAACACCGTGGATACTTTGATTTGAGACTTTACCCTTCTTGAACCGTGAAGGCATGAGTTCTGGGTGAAGATACCAGCGTCGATCTTTAGAGTGACCATTCTTGTGACAATGGTCACACTTAGCTTGATTTGGGTTGTTGCTGTTTCCCTTTGACTTGGTCACTAAGGCTTCAGTTTTAAGCTTCTCTTGAGCTGAAAAAGCATTTGTCTCCACCCTGTGGTCATGGCCATTTATGTCCAGGACACGATGGGCTGTTTCTTCCTTGTTGATCATGTAACAAACCTCTTCAAAGGGAGGTATTTCATTGCTTCTCAGTATTTGGTTCCGAATGTCATTAAACTTGGAGTTTAAGCTAGCAAGATAAGTAAATACCTTATCTTCATTAGCACGTTCAAGAATAATGGCAATGTCGTTAGTTTCTGGCCTATAGCAGTGAAGCTCATCCCTTGTGATATGCCTCAAGGATCTTCAATGGTGAATCGAGATCTAATGGGTATATTTTTTTAGGGTTTTATGGATGGAAAAAGGTGCTGGTATATAGTATAGTTGTTGGGTGGATGAAAATTCGTAATTGGAGTAAGTTACTAGGTCTGTAGGGGTGTTTTAAGAAAGCGGAAGGGTTATGTACGAATTTTGAAGTAGGAATGTGATAGGGATAGCCTATGAAAAGTTTAATAAGAGAAAACTAGTTAATCAAGTTTGATAAGATCAAATCACCACAAACAAGATTACTAGGTTGATTCGCCACACTCTAAGATAGAAAGAAGGAAGAGTGATAAGAATCGATAGATAATTCGCCACTAAACAAGGAATTTGTTTAGATAAGAATTTGGATGCAACGAAGCAAAATTCCGCTTATTTCTCAAAACTGTTTAATTACAAGCACTAATGCCGTATTTATAGTAATGACAGCCTTTCCATGTCTAACTTATACTAAAACGCCTAATTCATCTATGATAAGGATTCCTAAGTAAATAAGGACTACTAAGTCATCTAGATTTCTATGAAGATAAGCCTAATATATCGAGTTCCTAATCCTATGTAAAACCCTACTTAATCTCAAACTCCTTGCCTAGTGATATTTTCTACTGCTGCTGGAATTCTTCTTGGCATGGATATCCTTTGTTAATGAGGATTAATCTTTCTTGGATGGCAGTAACTTCATTTTCATGATTGAGCACATCACCTTGCCTCTACGAATTTTCTGAGGTGTTCAACTGAGCTTATCTCACCTTGATTAAGCTTATTCAAGAAAGATTTAAGCTCATACACTCTCATGAGATTCTTTTGTTGAGCATAGATTCTCTTGATAGAATCCCACAACTCTTTCGAAGTCTCGGCATTGGAGAAGATACCAATCAAGCTTGGTTCTATTGAGTTAAGGATCCAAGTTAGAACCATTTTGTCTACTTGGAACCATTCTTCAAATCCATCATCATCCAATGGTCTTTTAACCCTTCCTGTGACAAACCCGTATCTACCTTTACCACACAAAGCATTTGTTGCAACCTTGACCCATATGGGGTAGTTGTGGTTGTTTAGTAGAATTGTGGTGAGTTTAAGGGAGGTGTTAGCATCTACTTCCATTATCATGGAATTGGTTCTAGTAGAGGTGTTGATGGTGGTTTGAGAAGGTGCTTCACTGGATTTGTTGGTGCCTAAAGAGGGTCCCTCATTTGCCATTTAGATTTGGGCAAAGAATGAGGGATATTTTTTTTTCCTTTGAAGCACCAATGTAAAAGAATAAAGAACAAGAAGAATGATAGGAGCTTACTGCTCTGATACCATGTTAAGTTTGATGAGAGAATGAGAGAACTTTCACCAATGAGAGAAAGATGAAGAAGATGAGAGAATTGTTTTCTACTTCTTATTCAATTGTCTAAACATTTACACATCTTGTGTTTATATACACACTATCCTAACGGCTAGGTACAAACTCACTTTACTTTTCTAACAGCTAGGTACAACATACAAAAGCACATCTTTTAACTTTAAAAAACTAGCTGTTATTTTGTCCTTTTAGTGGTTTAGTATGACATGGGCTTTGGGCTTGATGTGGGTACTCATAGATTAGCCAAAGAGTTATTTGGGCTTTTCATCTTCAATGCAACACAATCATGATGTTGGTATGAATCTGGGGATTGAAGAAAGAATTTGCTTTGATGGAAACAAAAAGGCTGAGTTTGTTAAATCTCTACATTAGAGTGTGAAGACACAAATTGAAAAGAAAAATGAAGAATACACACAGTTAGTGTGAAAAATATTGAAGAAACAAAGAAGTGTGAAAAAAGTACAGATGAAAGAATAAAGAAGCTTGTTTTTCACTCTTCAATATTTACACATCTAGGGTATTTATATACAACATCCTAACAGCTAGGTACAAGCTATTTTACTTTTCTAACAGTAGTACAGCTATTTTACTTTTCTAACAGCTAGGTACAACACACAACAACATATCTTTCAATTTCAAGAACTAGCCGTTATTTCGTCCATTAGTGATTAGCTTACTAGCCGTTATTTTCGTCCTTTAGTGGTTAGCTTGATATGGGCTTTGGGCTTGATGTGGGTGTCCATAAGCCAATCAAAGAGTTATTTGGGCCTTTTATCTTCACCCTCAATCTCTTCATTTTCAACACTCCCCCTCAAGTTGGGCTTGAACAAATTGATCAAGTTCAACTTGCATACAAACTTTTGAAGTTGTTGAATACTCGGAGGTTTGGTGAATATGTCCGCCAATTGATCTTCACTCTTGACATAAGGCATTGAGATTGTCTTGTTCAAATACTTTTCTCTTATAAAGTGACAATCTACCTCTATGTGCTTGGTCCTCTCATGAAACACTGGATTGTTTGCAATATGTATCGCCGATTTGTTATCACAATGTAGCTTCATAGGTGCCTCGACGTTAAAACCCAAATCTTCAACCAATGCCTTCAACCATATCAATTCACTAGTGGTTGAAGCCATTGCCCTATATTCAGCTTTGGCACTTGATTTGGCCACCACGGTTTGCTTTTTGCTCTTCCAAGTCACTAAATTTCCACCAACAAAGGTGCAATATCCAGTTGTAGATTTGCGATCTTCAATGTTTCCTGCCCAATCAGCATCCGTGTAGGCAAAAATTTGGTGATGTCCATGTTTCTTCATGAGTATTCCTTGTCCTAGAGTTCCCTTGAGATATTTGAGTATTCGGTCCACCATTTCCATGTGATTGGTCATTGGACAAGTCATGAATTGGCTTACCTGATTCACAGCAAAAGAAATGTCAGGTCTTGTAATAGTTAAATAGATTAACTTACCCACAATTCTTTGATATTGCTTGATGTCTTCAATTGGTTTGCCCTCCTTCCTTTTTGGCTTGTCTTCAATTGGAGTTGATGCTATCTTCCCTCCAAGCTTACCTGTCACTTTCAAAAGATCAAGTGTGTATTTTCCTTTGGGATAGAAATAGCCCTTTATTAGAATGGGCTATTTCTATACCTAGAAAATACCGTAAGTGTCCAAGGTCTTTAATATCAAAAGTAGACTTTAAATAACTTTTAGTGCTGTTTATTCCCAAAGTATCACTCCCTGTTATAATGATATCGTCCACATATATTATCACAACAGTAATACCATTATTGGAGTGTTTTATGAATAAAGAGTGATCAGCACTACTAACCTTAAAGTGTTGAGAAGTTAAAGCACCTAGCAACTTAGAGTACCAGGCCCTAGGAGATTGTTTTAAGCCATAAATGGCTTTTCTAAGCTTACACACATGCGGTTTTGGTACTTTAATGTTGTATCCTTGTGGGATATCCATGTAAACCTCTTCTTCTAATTCCCCCTGGAGAAAAGCATTTCGAACATCCATTTGATACATTTCCCATTCATAATTAGTGGCTAAGGACAAAATAACTCTAATGGTGTTCATTTTGGCTACTGGGGCAAATGTTTCAGTGTAATCTAAACCATAGGTTTGAGTGAATCCTTTAGCAACCAATCTAGCTTTATGTTTCTCAATGGAACCATCACTCTTCAGCTTGGTTTTGTACACCCATTTACACCCAACTGTTTTCTTACCTTGGGGAAGAGTAACAATTTCCCATGTCTTATTCTTAACTAAAGCTTCCAACTCCTCATCCATGGCATTTCTCCAAATAGGAATGTCCTTGGCCTCGTTGTAGCAAGATGGCTCTTTCAAACTATCCAATTTGCTTAAAAACACTCTGTAACTCTCTTTAACATTATGTAAGGTATAACAATTTTCTATAGGATGTGCTGTGACTTTGTTCCCATAAAAGAATACCCTATTTTTCTGCCATTCGGATGGAGGCTTCCTAATTCTTTGAGATCTTCTAAGAGGAAAATTTTGATCATGTGATGAAGAATCGAACTCTCTCTCATTTTGACCCACCCGTGAGGAACTAACTGGGATTTCATGCTCTAAAACTAATTGATCATTAGACTTCTCATCACAAAGTGTTTCCTCACCTTGACTTTCGCTAACTATGTTTTGCTCTTCATTTGATTGCAATGGTTCATGAATATCACCATTCTGTTGTGTTGAATCTTCATAGATAAAATCCTCTTTTTCGCTTTCATTCAAACTAACTCCATTATTGATTTGATCATTATTCCTTAACAAACTCAACCGATTACCTACAATAGATAGGGGAAGAGGATCCCCTTTTGTTTCTCCTTCATATCTCACTTTATCAAAGTAAGGATCACTTTCCAGAAAAGTAACGTTTCTTGACAAGAATTTCTCATGTGTAAAAGGATCTAAAGCATTTATAACCTTTTTTATCAATGCAATACCCTAAAAATATGCACTTTACACTCCTATGACTCAATTTATCTCTAGCATGATTAGGGATGTGAACATAACAAGTACAGCCAAATACCTTTAGATAAGATAAGTTTGGTTGCCTATTATGCAACAATTCAAAAGGAGATTTTCACAACTTCAAAGGCAAGATTTATCAAATGTATGGCAGTGAGAATGGCTTCATTCCAATATCTTTTAGGGACATTGTGATGAAACATTAGTGACCTTCCAACATCTAAGATGTGCCGATTTTTCCGTTCGGCCACACCATTTTGTTCAGGTGTGTAGGGGCAAGTCTTTTGATGAACTATCCCTAAAGTGCACAAGTAATTCTCAAAGGCGTGACTAGTATATTCTCCCCCATTATCACTCCTAAGAATCTTAATCCTTTTGCCATGTTGATTTTCAATTAAGGAAACATACTCTTTAAAACATGATAAGGTCTCTGATTTGTTTTTAATCAAGTGTATCCAAGTGTATCTAGACTTGTGATCAATGAACGTGAGAAAATATCTAAAGCCATTGTGAGATTCTAAAGGAGAAGTCCATAGATCAGAGTGAACAAGATCAAATATTTTATTATAACAAGTTTCCGTATGTACAAAACTAAGTTTAGTCTGTTTTCCAAGATTACAAGCCCTATGTTAAAGATGAAGAGATTGAGGGTGAAGATGAAAAGCCCAAATAACTCTTGGATTGATCTATGGATACCCATATCAAGCCCAAAGCCCAATTCAAGCTAACTACTAAAGGACGAAATAACGGCTAGTTTTTTAAATTGAAAGATATGCTGTTATGTGTTGTACCTAGCTGTTAGAAAAGTAAAGTAAGCTGGTACCTAGCCGTTAGGATGTTGTATATAAAAACCCAAGCTGTGTAAATATTTGAAGATAGAATACAAAAGCTCTTCAATTTTCTCTCTTCATCTATTTTCTCTCTACTTGCATTTTTTATTTGTTTATGTTGAATCTTTGAAATTGTGAGCTAAACACATTCAAATTCTATTTATCAACATGGTATCAGAGCAAGGTTGCATTTAGGGAGCTCATTTCATCATCTCTCCTTTATTTTTTACTCTCTCTTGGTTGTGTGATCAATCTCCATTGTGCAAGGCCAAGTTGCTGAAATTAAAATGGCAGCACAAGTGGGAAGTAGTTCTGCCAAGAGAGAGAGTTTTTTCAATGTTGATTCCGACTACAAAATCACCACTAAGCTTACTACCTTTCCTCTAAATGGAAGGAATTACTCTACATGGGTGACAAATGCGACAAGGGCCTTACTGGGCATGAGAGTTCTGGGAATTTGTTGATGGAGAAATTAATCAACCTAAGGTGGGAGATAAAGAATATGCTGAATGGAGATATGTTGATAATCTTGTCATTACTTGGATTATCAACTCCATTGATCAATCCTTGGTTGGTGCCTTCAACAAAGCCAAAACTGCCAAAGACCTTTGGAATGCACTTGCTAGAAGGTTCGGAAATCAAGGTAATCTCTTAAAAGTCTATGAGTTGAGGGAAATCATCACAAATGCCAAGATGAATGGAAGTGATTTCCTTTCCTACTCCAACAAAATCAAGGAAGCATGGGATGAATTGGAGTGTTTGAGGGCGATTACTACCAATGAGGAAGAATTGGAGAAAAGGGCCAATGAAGATCTTGTTTGTTTCCTCTTGGCAGGATTGGGGCCTAGTTTTGGGGACCTTAGGAATCAAATTCTAAGGAATAAGGAGATGCCACCATATGATGATGTGGTGAATATTGTGGATAGGGAATTAATGGCTAGAGAAGCGTTTGATAGAGATGAGCCTAAAATTGAGAAAGGTGCATTTGCGGAGGCAAAAGAAGCAGCAATGGTAACACAAGGGTTGAAAGAAAGCAAAACCATCAAATGTGAAAGATGTGGAAGACTAGGACACATCAAAAGAAATTGTAGGTTTTGTGATCATTGTGGAAAGTTTGGGCATAACAAGGATAAATGTTTTGAGCTTCATCCTCACTTGAAGAAGGAGAATAAAGCCAAAATTTCAGAAGAATTAAACCACAAATCAGAGGCAAACTTGTCCACAAATCTCATTGAGCAATTTGCAAAGTTCCTTCAATGTCAAAGGCCAAACGCCTCTCAAGGTTTGATCTCTAATTTATCTTTAAATATTGATCCTTGGGTTATAGACTCGGGTGCTACAAATCACATGTTTAGAAGTAAAAATTTAGCTTCTAAAATTGAGTCTATAGGAAAGGATAAAAGGGTGAGTATAGCTAATGGAAAAGATATACCGATTAGTGGTTTAGGACACTTGAATATTTTGTCTAAGCATACTAAAGGTCTTTATATGCCATGTTTTTCTTCAAATTTGTTGTCTGTAAGTAGAATTACTAAAGATTTAGATTGTTATGTTATATTTGAACCTAATAAAGTAACATTTCAGGACATCAAGACCGGACAATTGATTGGTGAGGGAAGAGAGAAAAATGGGCTGTATGTTTTGGAAGATTCAAGCAAAGCCTTTAAAGTAGATAGCAGCAAAATCCAAGAACTTTGGCATGCTAGATTAGGGCATCCTCCTAGTCATATTTTGCAAAAATTAGTTCCTAATTTGAAATTTGATAAGATCAAAGATTGTAGTTCTTGTATTTTAGGAAAACAAACTAAGATACCTTTTGTACAATCTCATCATGAATATAATGATTTATTTGCTTTGGTACATTCTGATTTGTGGACTTCTCCCACTCTATCTCGTAAGGGCTTCAAATATTTTGTAACTTTTATAGATCATAAATCTAGGTATACATGGATTTATCTTATTAAAAGAAAATCTGAGGTTTTTTGTTGTTTCAGAGAGTTTGTAATATTGATTGAAAACCAATTCGATAAGAAAGTTAAGGTGTTGAGAACTGATAATGGAGGAGAGTATGTGAACAACTTGTTTAAAGAGTTTTTAGTTAGTAAAGGAATTGTTCACCAAACTACTTGTCCTTACACTCCAGAACAAAATGGAGTGGCTGAACATAAGAATAGGCATATTTTAGAGGTGGCAAGAACTATGATGTTCTATCACAATGTACCTAGAGAGTTTTGGGGGGAAGCTATTCTCACAGCGACACATCTTATTAACCGAACACCATCCATGGTACTGAAAGGAAAGACACCAATTGAGATTGCTTATAGTACCCAACCAAACTTGTCCTATCTTAGAATTTTCGGATGTGTATGTTATGTACATATGCCAAGAGATTCAAGAGATAAATTAAGTGAAAGAAGCATTAAATGCATCTTTTTAGGTTATTGTGTGGATGCTAAGGGTTATAGGTGCTATAATCTGTTGATAAATAGAATTTGAATGTGTTTAGCTCACACTTTCAAAGATTCAACATAAACAAATAAAAAAATGCAAGTAGAGAGAAAATAGATGAAGAGAGAAAATTGAAGAGCTTTTGTATTCTATCTCCAAATATTTACACAGCTTGGGTTTTTATATACAACATCCTAACGGCTAGGTACAAGCTTACTTTACTTTTCTAACAGCTAGGTACAACACATAATAGCATATCTTTCAATTTAAAAAACTAGCCGTTATTTCGTCCTTTAGTAGTTAGCTTAAATTGGGCTTTGGGCTTGATATGGGTATCCATAGATCAATCCAAGAGTTATTTGGGCTTTTCATCTTCACCCTCAATCTCTTCATCTTTAACACTCCCCCTCAAGTTGGACTTGTACAAATTGAAGAAGTTCAACTTGGAACTCACCTTAAGAAGTTGTTGATGAGTACATGGTTTGGTGAATATATCCGCAAGTTGATCTTCACTCTTCACATAAGGCATGTTGATCACTTTGCTCAAGTACTTTTCTCTTGTGAAGTGACAATCAACTTCGATGTGCTTGGTCCTCTCATGGAACACTGGATTAGATGCAATGTGTGTTGCTGCCTTGTTATCACAGTACATGTCTATAGGTGTTTCAACTGAAAATCCTAAGTCTTCCACTAATGATTTTATCCAAACCAATTCACTCGTAGTAGATGCCATAGCTCTATATTCAGCTTCTGCACTCGATCTTGCAACTACACTTTGCTTCTTGCTTTTCCAAGTCACCAAATTACCTCCCACGAATGTGCAATAACCAGTGGTTGATCTTCTGTCCTCGAAGTTACCAGCCCAATCCGCATCTGTGTAAGCACATATCTTGTGGTGGCCATTTCTTCTCATCAAGATTCCTTGCCCCGGTGCTTGTTTTATGTACCTTAAAATTCTATTCACCATTTCCATGTGTATTTTCTTTGGGCATGACATGTGTTGACTTACCTGTTGCACAGAAAAAACAATATCAGGTCGTGTAATAGTTAAATATATAAGCTTACCTACAAGTCTTTGATAAAGCTTGATGTCCTTGTATGGCTCCTCCTTGTCATGTTCGTTTTCATGCTTGTTATCCTCTTTCTTCCTTCTTAGTGCCTCCATAGGTGTCACAGCTGGCTTTGCTCCAAGTTTTCCTGTCTCACTTAACAAATCAAGAACATATTTTCTTTGGGATAGAAATAGCCCTTCATTGGAATAAGCGATTTCTATACCTAGAAAATATCGTAAGTTTCCCAAATCTTTAACATCAAATGCAGACTTCAAATATGTTTTAATGCTCTTAATGCCATTAATGTCACAACCGGTGATGATAATATCATCCACATAAATAAGAACAATGGTAGATCCCTCACTTGAGTGCTTAATAAATAAGGAATGATCAGCATCACTCACTTTAAAATTTTGAGAACACAATGCATTATGCAACTTATTATACCATGCTCTTGGTGATTGTTTTAATCCATATATGGCTTTCTTCAATTTGCAAACATGTGTATTTGGAACCATAACATCATATCCTTGAGGTAAACTCATGTAAACCTCTTCCTCTAACTCTCCTTGCAAAAAAGCATTCTTGACATCCATTTGATGTAAATCCCAATTATAATTAGCCGCTAAGGAGAGAAGCACCCTAATGGTGTTCATTTTTGCAACTGGTGCAAAAGTTTCTGTATAGTCTAAGCCATAGGTTTGAGTGAAGCCTTTGGCCACTAACCTAGCCTTATGTTTGTCCAAGGTTCCATCACTATTTAACTTAGTCTTATACACCCATTTGCATCCTACAACCTTCTTTCCCAAAGGTAAAGGTACTAATTCCCATGTATTATTTTTAACTAAAGCATCCAATTCCTCTTGCATGGCTTGTCTCCAAACTGATAATTCCCTAGCTTCCTTAAAGTTATTAGGATCTTTAATGGTGTCTACTTTAGTTAAAAAGGCTCTAAAACTCTCTTTTACATTTCCTAAGGTGTAGTAGTGGTTAAGAGGGTGTGCGATTACTTTGTTACCATGGAAAAACACTCTTTTCTTCATCCAATCCGATGGAGATTGTCGAATTCTTTGAGATCTCCTAAGTGGGGGATTTTGGCCTTGCATAGGTGCAACATGCTCCCCCTCACTTCGTATACTAATGGATGGCCCATCTTGGTTACTAGATGATAGTGATTCTAGTTGAACATTCAAGTGTTCATCACTATGTATTTCATTTTGCTCTCCCTCGTCTCTAAGTCTACTAGATGATAACGGTAAATCTTCACTTACGTCACTAGGTGAATGTGCATCTAGACTTTCATTGCTGGTTTCACCCTCATTAGACTCTTGATCTTGTGATTCTATGTTATCACTACTCAAGTGTTGGTCATGGTTGCCTAGTACGTCACTAGATGGTGGTATATACTTGTCTATTATGGCTAAAGGAAGTGGATCATCAACTTCACCTTTTCCATTACCAATGCTATGAAAATATGAGTCATTTTCTACAAAAGTAACATTTCTAGAGATATACTTGCTCTTAGTTAAGGGATTATAGCACCTATAACCCTTAGTATCTACACAATAACCTAAAAAGATGCATTTAATGCTTCTTTCACTTAATTTATCTCTTGAATGACTTGGCATATGCACATAACATACACATCCGAAAATTCTAAGATAGGACAAGTCCGGTTGGGTACTATAAGCAATCTCAATTGGTGTCTTTCCTTTCAGTACCATAGATGGTGTTCGGTTAATAAGATGTGTCGCTGTGAGAATAGCTTCCCCCCAAAACTCTCTAGGTACATTGTGATAGAACATCATAGTTCTTGCCACCTCTAAAATATGCCTATTCTTACGTTCAGCCACTCCATTTTGTTCTGGAGTGTAAGGACAAGTAGTTTGGTGAACAATTCCTTTACTAACTAAAAACTCTTTAAACAAGTTGTTCACATACTCTCCTCCATTATCAGTTCTCAACACCTTAACTTTCTTATCAAATTGGTTTTCAATCAATATCACAAACTCTCTAAAACAACAAAAAACCTCAGATTTCCTTTTAATAAGATAAATCCATGTATACCTGGATTTATGATCTATAAAAGTTACAAAATATTTGAAGCCCTTATGAGATAGAGTGGGAGAAGTCCACAAATCAGAATGTACCAAAGCAAATAAATCATTATATTCAT
>BNST01001569.1:0-165665 GCA_019650275.1 Xylocarpus granatum | reverse complement strand
GTAATTCTCAAGCCACATGGTTCATGTTATTATTTTTATTTTCTTCGTTAATTTTTTATTCTAAAACTTTCAAATTCATACGCAAATACATACTAATTTATTTAATTAGTAATTTTTTATAAAAAAAATACAAAATTTAAATTAATATTTCGTTTTTTTTTATATAAAATTGAGATAGATTCTAATTTATTACATTAATTTTTAAAAAATTAAAAATTTAATGTTTAATGTTACATATTTCTCAAATTTCATTTTCTATAATCATGATACAGTAAATTGTTGTAGGGTACAAATTCAATAAATGTATTGGAAGCAGCCGTGAATGCATAAAAGGTTGGAGGCTTCCATTTTTACAGTACAATTGGATTTGATGAGGTAGAATCCAACAGTTATTTAAGGTATATACCCTACAACAACTACATTGTAGTTTGACCACATGCTTTAATATAAATGTTTACTTGAATAGATTTAATATATGTATGAGATTAATAATTAAAAAATTAATTTTAATTACATGATAAGATGCAAACGATTATCATCACCAACCCTTCATTTTCTTCCGATCATATTACTTTCAGAAATTGCTACACCATTCCTGCTTTCCTCCTTGTCCGTTCCAATGGAGTGAGTAGTCGTCTAAGTACAACCCTCCAGTGCATAATTTTAAGCAAGCGTGGGATTTGAGAGTAGACTTGAGTTTTATTTTTGACTTGGTGGGGATTGGTTAATTCATTCATTAATACCAGCTTAATTTTGTCTTGAGCTTTCATTCATGTGCTTTACTTTTTGACTTACTGCAAAAGGAGGTTGCAGAATGGGCTGCATTTGTCTCCCACTCACCCTGTTCTCACCATTTCCCTCAACTCAATCTTCAATTCCTTCCCAACTTTGATTTGGTTTACACCCACTTTTTACTATGTCATATACCCTTTTTACTTTTCCCATAATTGGGTTGGATTAGCTTTGTTTGAAAATACTTTGTATATATATGTATTTTAATGAACATATCAGATGTATATATATGTATTTTAATGAACTTATCTGATTTATTGCTGCAGTCACTTTGCCAATTGCAAATCCTTTTGCTATTTAAATTCTAGAAATTGAAGATAAATAATAATAATAACAACGTGAAGAAACGCAGTCGTGTTAAGTACACACTAACCAGTAATTGTTGGAATTGCACGTTTACTTTTGAGAACTGTACTTTGTTGTCGGCAGTCCGTCGGATCTTTTCGAAGGAAGATTTTGATAAGGTAAGATCAGGTGTAGTCGTTGCATAAATACAACCAATCACGTGTCAACTTTATGCTAACTAACCAAAATATATATATATATATTTTTTAATTTGTATATTCTTTATAAATAAAATTTTAATTTATTCACTCGTATTTAATTTTTAAAATTTATTTATATTATGTAAAATTTACATTTTAAAATTTTGATAACATAAAATTTTTAATTAACTTAAAAATAATTAATATTAAATTTTTCAAAAATTTTATAATACAATTATTATGGTTTAAAAATATTTTAAATAATATAATTAAAATATCCTACTATTATTATTATTTATCACTATTTTTGAATATTTATATAATATAATTACTTTTTAAAAAATATATATAAATTTATGAATAATATATACAAATAATAAATAATTTTAAATTAATTTATTAGATAATTAATATATGTATTATTGTGTATATAAAATTAAAAATTTTTTAAATATAATTTTATTTTATTATTTTAAAAAAATATACATAATAATTCTAAAAATTAATAATTTTAAAATTTTACTTACAAAAAAATAAAGAAATCATGTGTATGTTTATTTTTTATTTATCAACTTATAATCAAATGAAACGTAAGTATACATCTTGATAAAATTTGTCACAAACTAAAAATTTTATAAATATATAATAAAACCTCTAATGATGTAAGTCCAAATGTTAAACGAGATTTTCATTTCAAAATTAATACAAATTAAGATCTTGTCAATTTCATCGGATACAATGCCATTTCTAATTTGGCATTTTTCTTCACTTAAATGTCTTTTTTTAATTATTATAAAATTTTCATTAATTTTTTTGAAATAAGTATAAAATAAAAGATAATTATTATATATATTTTAATAAAAAACATTAAAATATGTAAAGGAAATTAACTTGAGTTTAGAAATAATAAAAGTACTGTTAATATTAGATTTAAATTAATTATGAAATTTGAACAATAACAACAAATTAAGTTTACATAAAAGAAAATCAAACACTTTGTTTTTGACTCAAATAAGATACGATAAGAAATTTTATTTTTAATTTTAATATATTTTAACGAAATAAATAAAAAAAAAGTTTTTAATAAAAATACTTTAAAGAAATTCTAGTAGTATCAGTGTTTAGGAACAGTGCAATACAGATAAGTATCTATGCTTTGGTCACTGTATGTGAAGACAATGAAATTTACAAGGCATGGGTTACAATACAACTCACCAAATTTTTTCTTCATCGTGGGCTACTTTGGAGAATCATTTTCAACTGGAAAAACTCATCTTCAACTATTTCCGCAATTGGGTTATCCGCAGCCCAAGCGGCAGCATCTTGATATCCAAACTCAAAGAGCTTGTCAAGAATATGATCCTCTTCCGGTTCCAATGCCCAATTGAAAATCTGCAGCCATTACAAACGGAAAATTCTGCAGCAAATGCTCACTGAAAAGAGGCCATTCAATGACAAAGCTATAAACAATACTTCTCTGGGACTAGCTTTATTTTCAGGTTTGCAATCTGGACTCATCCCAATCCCTTGGAAGTCCCATTCGAGCAGCCGGGAAAGCACAAACAAAAATCCACAGCTAACGAGTAGTCATAACAGCTGCAGATATGTCCCTGCTGGGACATAATCCTCGGCTAATGCATGTTAAAAAATAAGGAGTGAGGGGGGTGGTGCTGATGCACCTAGTAGTGATATGTATCCATAAAGAAGAGCCATATACATAATAGTTTTGACTCCATAATGTTTGTACTCGAACAAAATGTCTTCTAATCAAATAGTACCCAGACTGAGATGCAAATGAGGAAAGTAGAACAGAATAACTAACAACATATGTATTTTACAAAATAATCTTATTAACTGAGAATATGAAGTTCAGAAATAAATCGTCAAAAGCAATACCGTTTTAGAAACAAATGTCGGCGGCATAAACAATGTCAAACTGCCGTCAATTCAGAGTTTTTCCTAAACATTGTTGCTGGTCGTGATGCAAGATATCTGCAATGGTAGTGCACTCTGTTAGTTTAACTTCAATAGAAATGATTGCAATCGAAACAGTAAATATAGCATTTACCCTGCAATAAAGGATGACGTAAAAACTGCATCAATTAGATCTTCCTCGGAGTCAAACTGATCTACCAGTAAACCACTGGGCGTCCATAGAATCTGGGCTGCAGCAACTGTCAGAAGAATTGCATTGTAAGGAGTTCTTCTACAAGACACCAAAATATCAATGCCTCATATTTAAACATCAATAGCATATTAAGCCATCCTCTAATGTCTGAATATACATGTGAAAACTATGTAAGAGAAGGAAGAAACTGGTAATGTCTCAAGAAGCAAAATTCTCTTAGCTGATAGGAATCTTAAAAATGAGCATAAGCAAAGATGAATCTCCCTAATAAGTACTCATTAAAGCAGAATATTTTATTCATTGGACGAAATGGGAATATAAATAATAATAAAAATAAACTCACCTCAAACCTTTCCGTTGGACCGGGTATGAACACCATCAGGCAGAAAATTCTGAAGAACATCCCCAAGAACTGCCTGTGCATAAAAGAAATGGATACGTTAGTGCTGAAATTTAAAAGAATGTTTTTACGAGGTTTTACCCAATTTGTATTTTAAAAAATCCAAACTGTAACATAGTTTTTACAAAGCTGTTACTTGATAGCATATCGAACAACCCCCTCACCGTCGGCCCGAATTTGTCCACAGTTACCGCCGGGACATAAACATTTCAGTAAAAATCTACTACAATAGACGACTTCATGTACCTTTACATTAATAAAGAAGACATTGGAATGAGATTTACAAAATAGGAGTATTCTTAATAAAACAAATAAATAAAGAAGTAACGATTGGGTTTCATAAATCTCTAGCATGTGTCCCACGAGCCTCACCGACTTCTGTTGACTTAAACCGATACCACTCATTTCTCCTTCATCTTTTGAATTCAAAAATATCCTCTGATTTCTGTTTAGGATGATTTTCCTAAACATCCTCTGATTTTTTTGCAAAAATTTGTGGGTTCACCGCATTACTTGTGGGGCAATCGAATTCTCTTTTCTACTAAGAGCTTTAGCCCATAAGTCACGTTCAGTGCAGAATTAACTAGCTGGACCAAAGAAATCTGTAGAATCATTCAAGCGTGCCGTGAACGAAAATTTATTTTGAAGTTCTTCAAAGAAGAAAAACTTTTAGACCCAATCGTTAATCTCGAAAGACAACAAGTTTGATAGACCAAGTGATACATGCTATGAATCTACTTACTTTCACTTAAGAAATTTACTAATAACCGCTTGTCCGGAGGAGGTAGGTCAATCACGTGTCTGGAGATCAATATTGATAAATTGACCGTAACTCTTGAAAACACCTATCGCTTCCAAACTTCGAAGGACTTGACTAAAAAGACTTAAACTACAGTACCTTAAGCATGGCATAATGTCTTGGATTGGAAGCGCCAGAAGGACTTGACTGAAAGGACTAAGCTACAGTGACTGGAAGCATAAGTTTAGGCATGGCAAAATGTTTATAAAAGCAAGTGAAAGTGTTGCATATCTTGCTTATCCGAGAAAGTCATACCAACCTTTTCTTAAAGAAGTTATGGGTTTCTCCAAATTGATGCACTTAGCTTTTTCTCTCTCATTATTCCACTTCACGATCTGTATTTGTTCTAAGAAACCAATGTGTCATGATAACGAGCGTTCTGCGTTGTTGCATTTCAAAGAATCTGTCATCATTAATGAATGTTCTTTCTCTTCTGCCGCTTCTGCTTATCCCAAGTGGTGGGATGGAACTGTTGATTGCTGCATATGGCATGGCGTCAAGTGCAACGAAGAAACTGGTCATGTCATCAAGCTTGACCTCTCCAGCAGCTGCATCCATGGTTCCATCAACTCTAGCAGCACACTTTTCCACCTTGTCCATCTCGAGTGGCTTAATCTTGCTTGCAATGATTTCCATGATTCTATTCCTTCTGCAATTAAGAACTTTTCGAGGTTATCGTATCTCAACCTGTCTGATACTAACTTTCAAGGTCAAATACCATCAGAGATCCTAGAACTACCCAACTTGGTGTCCCTTGATTTATCAAGTACTTCTCTAAAACTCGAAAATACTACTCTAAGAGATCTAGTTTCGAAGTTAACCAACCTGAAGACACTAAATCTTAATTGGGTGGAAGTTTATTCTTCCATACCTCATACCCTGGCAAATATGTCTTCTTTGACGATTTTATCTCTGTCGCAATGCGGATTGCAGGGTAATTAATTTCTATTTTTAGTCTACTTCTAGCTGAAATGCTATGCTATATATTTTTCGCTAATTGGAATATACTAATAATGAGTTCTATTTCTCAGGTGAGTTGCCTATTTCCATTGGGAAGCTCGTTTCGTTAGAGGAACTCGACCTTTCAGACAATGAATTATCTGGGGAATTGCCTACTTCCATTGGAAAGCTCATTTGGTTAAAAGAACTGGACCTTTCAGGTAACGGATTATCGGGTGAATTGCCTACTTCCATTGGAAACCTTACCTCTTTAAAAGAACTGGACTTTTCAAATAATGGATTTACGGGCGAGTTGCCTACTTCCATTGGAAACCTTGCCTCTTTAAAAGAACTGGACTTTTCAAATAATGGATTTACGGGCGAGTTGCCTACTTCCATTGGAAATCTTGTTTCTCTAAAGAAACTGGACTTATCAGACAATGGATTTTCCGGTGAATTGCCTCCTTCCATTGGTAATCTTGTTTCTTTAGAAAAACTGGACCTTTTAGGCAATGGATTTTCGGGTGAATTGCCTACTTCTATTGGAAATCTTGGTTCTTTGCAACAATTGGACCTTTCTTCTAATGCATTTTTGGGTGAATTGCCTACTTATATTGGAAATTTCAGCTCGTTGAAAAAGTTGAACCTTTTCTCTAATAGATTTTTTGGGGAGTTGCGTCCAAGTATTGGAAATCTTTCTTGTTTAGAATATTTGAGTGTCGGATCTTGTAATTTCAGGGGCAAAATTCCAACTTCACTTGTTAATCTTAAGCAACTACGTTACCTATACCTGTTAAACAATGAATTTTCGGGGGAGTTGCCCACTTTCATTGGAAGTCTTGGTTCTTTGAATTATTTCAGCGTCAGATTTTGCAATTTCTCAGGACAAATTCCTTCTTCACTTGGCAATCTTACCGGGCTAATTAATTTGGACCTTTCTTCCAATAAGTTTAGTGGTACATTGGTGTTAGATACGTTTCTTCTAAAACTCAAAAACTTGCATTCTTTGTTTCTCTCTTCAAATAGCTTATCATTGCTAACCAAAGCTGCAAGGGTTAGTGCGGGCAATCTTTGGTTCTTAGGACTGAGTTCCTGCAAACTTGCCGAGTTTCCTGTGTTCCTGGAAAACCAACATAACTTGAATTTGCTTGACCTTTCCTCTAACAAGATATCTGGCCAAATACCTAGATGGCTTTTAAACATAAGTAGGCAGAGTTTGAACTTCTTAAACCTTTCTCACAACCTCCTAACAGGGTTTTCTCCGCATCCTGTTCTTCTTACATGGAGCAATCTTTTAAGTTTAGATCTTAACTTCAATAAGCTTCAAGGACCACTGCCAAGACCAGTACTCCGATTTCCAGAAATGATCACGTGTTATCAAGTTTCAAACAACAACTTGACAGGGGAAATTCTTCCGTGGATGTGTAATTTAAAAGGTCTTCATGTTCTTGATTTATCCTACAATAACTTAAGTGGTGTTCTTCCACAGTGCTTGGGCAATTTCAGTGATGCACTGGTGATGTTAAAAGTAGGAAGCAACAAACTTTCTGGGGACATTCCTAAGACCTTTATGAGCGGAACTTCTTTGAGAATGATTGATTTCAGTGATAATCTTTTGCAAGGAAGAATTTCAAGATCATTGATTAATTGTACGAAGCTGGAATTTCTCAATCTTGGCAATAACCAAATCAACGACACTTTCCCTTATTGGATGGGAGCTCTTCCAGAGTTAAATATTCTCATCTTACGATCCAATATGCTTCATGGTGTGATAAAAGAACTGAAGTCAAATTGCAGTTTTCCCAAACTTCGCATCATTGATCTCTCTCACAATAGATTCATAGGTAAGCTTCCGTCGAAATACTTTCAGTGTTGGAAAGCCATGATATTTGTCAATGCAAGTCAGCTGACATACATGCAAGATATACTTCCTGTATTTTCTCCAATTGACCTGCTTGAAGATGTAGTGGGAATTTATGATTACTCACTAACAATGAGTAGCAAAGGCACAATGATGGCATATGAGAAGATCCCGTACTTCCTCACGGGGGTTATTTTCTCAAGCAATAGATTTGACGGAGAGATTCCAACATCTATTGCCGATTTAAAGGGGCTTCAAGTTCTCAACTTGTCCAACAACAATCTCCAGGGCCATATTCCATCAAGTTTAGGCAAGTTAACAGATTTAGAGTCACTGGATCTCTCAAATAACAAGCTTTCAGGGCAGATTCCTCCACAACTAGTCGAGCTCACATTTCTCGGATCCTTTGATGTCTCTCACAACCATCTGACAGGCCCTATACCAGGAGGGAATCAATTTGATACATTTACGAATAGCTCATTTGATGACAATTTGGGATTATGTGGAAAACCTTTGTCAAAACAATGCGAAAATAATTCCGAGACGACTGAAAATGAAGATATTCAAGACTCAGAGTCTCCGTTCGTATTTGATTGGAAAATAATTCTGATAGGCTACTCGGGTGGACTTGCTGTCGGAGTGGCCTTGGGGCTCAACTACAGCACAAGTATACAAGGATGGTTTGTGGTGAAATTTGGGAGGCAATCCAAAAAAATGAGAAGAACCCGAAGAAGACGTAGAAACAGAATGTAATTGTATTTTCTTTGACTACCTCCATACTTGTGGTTTTTCAAGTGACATACTACTTTCAGAATTTTCTAAAATTTAATTTCTATTAAATGATATTTATATTTTAATTTTGGAAAACAAACAAACAATTTAATTTATTTTATCTTATTCTCTCTTATTTTATAGTTTTTCATTTAATAACCTATGGGTGATTATAATAGGTTAGCTAGCCTCAGCTGTAGCTAGATTTTGGGTATTGGATAGATAGTATATGCAAAATTTAATTTCCAATGAACAGAAGAACCTAGGCCTACTCCTTAAATCTATAAATGCAAGTGCATTGGGCGCATGTGCAAGTGCAATGGAAATATACTTCTGAACTGTGAAACACATGATCATCATCTTTCAACGCAGTAGGAATTGCAATTTACAGTCTAGTAATAGATGTGAAAGTTTTATCAAATCTACTCCTACTTAAATGTAACTACTCTATACTACCGAGTCTAATTTTATTTCTATTAAATCATGTCATTCTTAGCAGATTTGTTTTTGAATCTTCACTTTGTACCTATGGCAGATTTGTTTTTAACACATCATGCATGACTTTTACTTAAAACTCATTTTTTGAGACTTCCTCAATCTTTTTAAGTTCTAATAAAAGTAATAATACACCAAGTCTCAGGGTGCATCAGCACATTCTGTTCTTGATCTGCTATTTACGCAGATGGTGATGAAGACGACGATCTTCTGAGCCTTGACAAGAAATTTATCTTTGGGACGTGAATGAGGTAAATGCATGAGAGGGCATTCGGGATTCTATCGCTCCACCGAATAATTGAGGGGGAAGTGGTGAAGAAATATGGAAATTTCGAGCTTGGCGAGGTCATTGCCGGGGTACAACCTGCTGCCTCCTCCCAAGGGAAGGAAACTTCCAGCTTTGGGTGTAAAATTATCCCATCTGGAAGGATCGAAATGTTCTGGATTTGGATAAATTTCAGGATCCAAACGAACACTTCTGAACCAAACCAGCACTTTCCAACCCTTGGGAATGGTGTAGCCGCTTATCTTGACATCTGTTTTAGCTTCTCGGAAGACAGTTAGCGAGAACGTTATTACACGAAGCGTTTCATCAATTTCCATTTTTATCGAAAGTCCATTTCTCGAATTTCTTTTAGGTTCAAACTCTTCTGTGCTGTGGTCTTTCCTTTTACAATCCTCTCTTGCTCTGGCTTTGCTTTTTCCGGGAATTCCGGGCGTTCTTGCAAGAAAATAGCAGCCCACATCATGGTATGGCCGGAAGATTCGTGTACAGCATTCAAGTACATCAACAGAACCCCAATGATTTCCTCGTCTTCCAATTTCTTTACCATTTTCATCCTCGACACTCAGCTGGGAATCCATCATGCCTTTCTTCTTCTTCTTCTTTTTCAAGTTGTAATCTCCTTTGCTCTTATTTCTTCGCTCATCCACTATAGACTGTAACAACTTAATTTAATTTGTTTGTTTTTTTTTAAAACAATTTAATTTTTATAATAATTTAATTAAAAATTAATTAATTTAAAAATAATTATTCACCCATTTAACATTTAATTTATTTTTTAATAAAAAAATTATTTAATAACATATAACATCGAATAAAATATTATTTTTATTTAAAATTTAAAAAATAAATAAAATTTTTAATATAATTATTAACAAACTTATAATAATTAATTAAAATAAAATACTATAAATTTTTAAATAATTAAATTATTTTACTACTTTTTAACAATTAATTAATAAATTTAAAAAAAACTATTTTTTTTAATAAATTAAAAAATTAAAATAGAAATTTTTCATATATTTTTTTCAAAAAAAATTAAGGGCACATTTATAAATAAAATAAAATAAATTTATTAATTTTTATTTTTTGAAAAACAACAAAAACATCAGAAAAATGAAATATTTGTGTTGTCTACTTTTATATTAGAAATCTTCGCAGCTACCGTTTTTCTATTAAAAAGGTTACGTTTTGGTCCCTCTTTTAACTCTTGCATTGCATAAACCCAGCATAGATACAATCAACGGAAGCTTAGCGACTCTCCAATGGCTTTCACTTCCACATCTTCGTATCGTTACTTTTATTTTGTGTTAAAAGCAAACGCAGCTTTCACCCGTAATTTCTCAGGTTCCCAGAAGATAAAACTCTCACCTTCCTTAACCAGACCATCTACACAGAAAGATTCTCCGTCCACAATCAGAAATCGAACCTCATTTCATAAATTCCTACGTGAAAAATGTAAATCAGGTGATATCAATCCCGATGAAGCACTTTATTTCTTTGATTCCATGATGAAAATGCAGCCGCCACCTCACATGTCATCCTTCAATATTTTGTGCCGTGCTCTTGCTAAGATTAAGCATTATGATATTGTTCTTTTGCTCTACAAGAGACTAAATTCTATTGGGATCTTTCCAGACCTTGTTGGTTACGATATTTTGATTAATTGCTTTTGCAATATGGGTAGGGTGTGTGATGGCTTTGTAGTTTTTGGGAAGATTCTGAGGAATTCTTTGACTCCAACAGCCTTGACTTTTAATACTTTGATGAAAGGTTTGTGCTTAGAGGGTAGAATTATGGAGGCCACCAGGTTATTTAAGAAATTGATTGCATTTGATTATGAGGCTGATGTGATTACATATAATATTTTGATTAATGGATTGTGTCGATCGCGCAATACAAGTGTTGCACTTAAATTATTTGAGGATATGGTTAATGGGAATGGTTTTTGTAAGCCTGATATTGTTACTTATAGCGTAATTATTGATGGTCTTTGTAAAGATGGGTTTGTGGACAAGGCGAAGGAACTGTTTCTGGATATGAAGGATAGGAAAATTAACCCTGATGTGTTCACCTATAGTTCTTTGATTCATGGTTTTTGTTGTGTTGATGATTGGAATGAGGCTAAATATTTGTTTGTTGAGATGATGGACCAAGGTGTGAAGCCTAACGTGGTGACTTTTAATGTGGTAATTGATGAGCTTTGCAAGAATGGAAAGATGAAGGAAGCAAATTGTTTGTTGGAATTGATGATTCAGAGAGGTGTGTTTCCTATCACATCTACTTTTAACATACTGATGGATGGTTTTTGCTTGACAGGTAGAATTGACTGTGCAAGGGAACTATTTGTTTCCATGGAGAGTAAGGGGTGCAAACGTGATGTTATTAGTTACAATATTTTGATAAATGGGTACTGCAAGAATAAAACTTTAGAGGAAGCTACAAGTCTTTACAAGGAAATGCTTTCTAAAGGAATTCGTCCAACGGTTGTTACTTATAGTTCCTTGTTTGTAGGTCTTTTTCAATTAGGTATGGTTGAATATGCATTGAAACTGTTTGATGAGATGCATCTTAATGATGTTGTACCAAATTCAGTTATATATTCTACTTTTATTGATGGACTTTGCAAGAATGGTTTTGTTTGGAAGGCAGTGAAAGTATTTAATACCATAAGAGATTGCAAATGTGAACTTAGTATTGAAACATATAGCTGCCTCATTGATGGATTATGTAAAGCAGGCAGACTTGAAATTGCTTGGGCACTTTTCAACAGATTGCCTCGTGAAGGTCATAATGCTAATGTTGTAACATATAACATCATCATCCACGGGTTTTGTAAAGATGGGCAAACAGAAAAGGCAAATGATTTGTTATTGGATATGGAAGAAAAGGGTGTGTCACCCAATGTAGTCACATTTAATACGATTATGAACAGTTTTGTCCAAAATGAGGAGACATCAAAAGTAGTAGAACTTCTTCAAAAAATGGCAGAGAAAAATATAACACTAGATGCGACTACATTTTCCATAGTGGTAGACTTACTTGTGAAGAATAAAGTTAGTTTGAACTCTCTTCCATCATTTTGTGTGCAAGAGCCAAAAAAAGTTGATGTGTTGAATGTTAAGCTGGTTTAGCCTAAAAGCCTGGTCCAGAGAATCCCTTTCAGATTACAGATGTGACGACTTGCTGGCCCGTGACATGACAACAGGTTTGCAAGTTCTGTTCATGGATTTTACTCATTTCTACTTTGTTGCAGTGGAATATGACACTTTCATGCTTCTAGATGTAGGTTTTCACTCATTTTTAGTTGTTTTCTTGCAGCTTCCTGCTCTTTTATGTCGAGGTATGTGTTGGTAATTTCTCATCTTGTGTCACTTATCCAAGATCGAATAATGCTTGTACTGCAAGTAATATTTCCACTGCTACTAATCCAGTCACACATATTTTAATTTGGATCATGCACCAACTTCTTTTCTAACTACTTCCATTTTTCCCTTGGCTTTGCATTATAGGCAAATACACCTGCTGCTTATGTAAGTGCCAGTATGAAAAGCTTGTCAAATATTAGTCTGTTATAACTTTACCTACTGACTCTGTTAGGCCAGTTTGGCAAAGATGTGTCATAAGAATGATCTTGTATGTCATTTTGTCATGAAGATGATGATCCTGAATTTCCAATCCTTGGTCTCAAATCCTCTATTTCCAATCCTCTCTGTAAACCAACAACTAAGCCCCAAACTTTTGATATCCATGGTAATGGGATAATTAAACTATTTAACTAGTAAGGTCCATTGTAGCTGTACACAAGTTCCATTTTTTCATGAAGATTCTGAGAATAAGCATCTTGTTTATTGCTTGCATAATCATTCCCCATTTTGTTGCAGATAACTAGTCGAGCATATGATTAGCCAAGGGGTGGCTGAGCAAAGTTCATTTACTGCTGGTCATAATAGTATCAGTGTGACAATTTTAGGCAGGATACTGTAAACAAATACTAAAAATCATATGCATATGATATATGGTGTGACTCTACTTGCATTTGTTTCAGTCACTGTCGCTAATTTCCTTCTAATCCTTATCAGATATGCTTTGAATCATGATTTTCACTGCTTCAGGTCAGTATTGTGAAAATAATCTTGATTGGCTCAGCTTGTGCATTTTGGAGAAAAATTTGATACTGCTAATTTAATTCACAATAGCTTCAAGAAAAAAGTTCTATTGAGAAGGATGTTACTGAAACCTCAAAGCAATTGGTTTGATTCCTTTTGTTCCTTTTCTTTGCTTCTCATGTAACATTTACTTGTCATATTGTGATCAATTATTTTGCATTGGATTTTGTCTCTCTGGACTTGCACTGCTTATCTGATAACATTTTCTTTCTGTTTCTTAGGTTGAACTGGTGAAGTTATGAAGCCAGTTTTCATCCTCTCATATGCTTGGTACTTTCTTGTTGTATCCTTGTAGCATTGTCTCACTTGCATTTTTTGTACCAAAACTAGGCTAAGAAACACAGGCATTAGACTTTAAGTGTGCTGTGAACACGTGAAGTCAGTTAATCTGAAATGATCCCTTCTAAAGGCTCACTTTATCTGGAAGCTAAGTTCTTCACAGACTATAAGTCATTCACAGACTGACACTTATGCTCAACCACAACATAAAGTAGATGTGGTATATTGATATTTCTTGGTTTCTCTGTTATTATCTGCTTTGTAAGATCTGTATGCCCTAAGCTGCCAAATAATTTATTTATTTCTTTTCACATGATGACAGAATATTCTACTTACTGAATACTTCCACCTCTTGTTATAGAAGCTGGGGAGGGAGTCACGGTATACTATATCATTGGGTGAGCTCTCAGTCATTTGTTTTGTGTTTAACATCATTTCCTTTCTCTGAAAAATCAGCGAGAAAGAAAAAAATTGTATTGAGGTTTCCATAAGTAGCTATTTTCTTTGATATGTCCTGATAAGTTAGCATTCCCTGTTGTGCAAGGATGCATGCTGCAGCATTAAAGCAAAAGAGTTCCCAGAACAAAGGAAAAACTACTCTGAGATCAATGGCACAGCACAGGAAAGTAAGTTATGCAGTTAGGTTACGTTAATTTACATTTTTGGCTTCATCAAAGACAATGGGAATGGTCACTGATTGTTGGAAACCATTGAGTCACCCATCAAGGAATTCCGAAAGAATAGCAGACACAGTAGCAGTGGCAATGATTCAGGAAAGAAGAGGAGATGAAGCACAACTCCAGATGCAAACAAAGAAGATGATGATGACTTCGATAAAAGCACCTCTCAATCAAAGAGAAAGGGTTAGAACAAAAATGCTGAGGCTATCAATTATAAGGAAGCATATTCTTACGATGAGTACATTGATGACCTGGATTTTGTTAATTACGATTACGGTTTTGAACTATTTTGTTGTAATTTCGCTTGCTGTCCCAGAAGTTAAAATGTCATTAAAGCTAATAGTAGAGGTATCTATCAGGCTAACTCGGCCTGTGAATTGAACCAAACTGGCCTATATGAATACTAACCCATGACCGTTCGGTTCTATGTCAATTCTTGGGCCATGCTTGTTCAACGAATATTGAGCTGGAAGTCCACCCCACAATGGACTTAAAGACCATTTTGTACAATGAGTTTAGATTATGTAATATATAACTTGAATTTTTTTTAATTAAATAAAAGTATTATAAATTTTAAAAATAAATTTATAAAGGCTCTAACGTAAAACATAAAATAAAATTATATTAACATAAAACAAAAACTCTAAAATGCTTTGTAATGGCTTTCAGATGTTAAAATCATTTATTTTATTTTTTTTCAAAACTATATTTCAGAAACCAACTTCAAATCCCAAAATTCAGCTCCTCTCCTTTTCATTTCCAACAAATACAGTAGCAGCAGAAGACAGAACCTTCATAAATTCCTCCATGAAAATGTAAGTTAGCTAGTGCCACTGCTAATGAAGCTCTTTATTTCTTTGGTTATACAATGAAAATGCAGCCATCTCCTCCTTCTATGTCATGCTTTAGTTTTATGTTTAGTACTATTATGATACTATTTTTTAAATTCAGAATCTAACAGTAGAAAAATGGACTAGATCTTACATTACAAATAAAGTGATGGTTAGTTCTAGTCAAGAAAAGGGAGATGGGCAAAGAAAGCTCAAGCCTAAAGGCCAAATGATACGATTGACAAAGAAAACTTGTGTTTGTACTTACCGGTGGATTGAGCATTTCAAATGCCCTTGAAACTGTACAACACAACCCACTTAACAATCCACAACGCAACACATATCAAGCAAGCATGGACTAGAAAGTTCAATAAACAAACTCAAACATGTACTGCATTGAATACGTGCCATACAAAGCACTTCTCGTATAATTGATTGAGCAACTTCGGTATCAACTCATAGTTTTGCGACAACCATAGATAGCAGTATGTTTTTCATCAACTTAGTCAATCTGAAAATCTAATTATGTGTACCTCAACCATAGAGAGCAAGGTTGTATCAGAGAGGAACTTGGTAGGACGGATCCACCATTTTCAGAATGAACAAGTTCCCTCTATTTCCTCTTGATATTCTAAAAGAGAAAACGGGATTCAATGTAAATAAAGTATTTTGCAAATATTTAACCAGATCAAAATTAATAAAATAGTAGGAATATCTTTCATTATCTGCAATGCTAATTTAGGTGTTGAGCATTTTGTTAAAATTGGTTGGGGAAGAATTTAGAAATTTTGGAATAGTTTGAGATTATTGTTTCTGTAGACAATGTCTGTCTCATCTTCAATAAGTTTTTAACAATCTGAGGCAAATAAGTGATTGTTGAATCAGAATGCTAGAAAAATGAAGTAGATCTTGCACTAAAAAAGAAAGAAAATTTAATGGTTTGGTTAGTAGTTCAGTGAAGGCTGTTTCGAAGATCAAAAACATTATCTACAGTTCTAAAAGCACTGTTAAAACTGGGCATTGAATGGATGACTAACCTGACTGGCAGTCAATTCCACATAAACAAAATCTTGGAAGCGATAAGCAAACTTCAGTTTATATTGATTGTTATTGTTCCAATTTAACTGGCAAGTTTTAAGTCATAAGCTTGCAAATTAATGGTATTAATTTCACTTATTCCCTTTCGACAAAAGAATAGCTAAGCATTTGTGCTGCTTACCTTAACTCCTGATCCAAGTATGTAATTTCCAATTGACCACGACCACTACCAGGTGACTTAATTGGTATCTGTAAGACAGTTGACAAAGATTGTAATGACTCTTCAGTGTAAGACTATAATGTTACTCTCATTATATTAATTTGAAATTTGCAAGATATCACTTACCAAACCAGCAATTCTGAAGTAGTCAAATTTAACAGCCACCCTTCTTGAACTAAGAGGTACCAAATTAGCCGTGGCCTGTAGAAATAATATTGATACATTGAGAAATAACCTGTAGTTACGGCAACAGCCTCATGGTAACCATATTTTTGTTGGCTGCATCTACAATAACGGTATCAAATCTTGGGTGGTGTGATAGACTTTGATTATTGTTCAACTATATATGTAGTTTGAGTCTCCGATTCCGGAGTAAAAGTGGATACTATAATTTGAGTATATCCGAAGTCAAAGATATGGATGTACATACAAAACAGTGATAACATAAGATACCATCAGCAATTTGGCACCATTAAATATACCAGTTCATTTCATTTGTAATGCGCTGTCTTTATAAATGTTGACACCTTCATGTATCATCCCTGTTTCTTTAAAATGAAAATGAATATTGGCATGCTGGGTTTCTGAAAGTTGTTTAGTTACTTCTCCTCAACAGTATAATCTTGGTTTCCCTAAAGTGCATATATGTTTGTACGCTGAAAAATAAGTTGCATAATAATAGAAAAATCCAAAGTCTTTCAAGTGACAATTGGTAAAACAATGAAATAAACTGCAATATAGTTAACCGGATATTGAACAAGAAGAATCACCTGATTAAAGAATGGCCAAGTTTCTATGTTTTGAGCTCTCAGACTATCTACATTTATTGCCTGGTAGATTTTTCCATTTGGTCTCAAGAATTTTGGCCTCTGTCACATGAAATTGGTAAAACATAAAGATAATTAAATTAAGGAGAATTGTATATTGTCAATGAAACAAATGGTTAACATGTCTACAGGTACATCAAGTTGATATAAAGAAAAAAAGAACATCAAAACAATCTAATTTCCCATATCTTGTTGCAGTCTTCAATAAGCATGTAAAAATAATGGCTCAGTATTAAAATAAAATTTGAACAGAGCTTACTTACTTTCTCATAAACTAACTTTCCACCTTCTATGGTTTTTGTTTTCCCTTGGGTCTAAGTTTTCTAGATACATGAACCAGTGCTGCTCATTTAGTCTCTCAAATGTTATAAAAGTAACTACAGGCTGATTCTTCTTGACATGTATAGATTTTAGGCAGTAGACTTACTTCATTTCTACATGCTCATCTAATCTGGATCATTTTGTTATGAATTTTACCTACAGGCTTAGGTTTTCAGGTCAAGTGCTAACTTAACATGGTATATCAAAGCCGGTGTTGACCAAAAGGTGCTGTTTGAATCCATCTACGTGATTTGCATTCATATCTGTTTTTATCTTCTGTCACTGTTCAAACTTGTTTCTATTTTACAATCTCTGCTTCAGCTTCGTCAACATGACAAGTTGTTTTTATCAGTCTTGTATGTGAGGAGACTTGGTAGAACTTATTACTACTGTTTACGCCTTTGACTACTGCCTTAAGATGATAAGTAAAGTGGCAACTTAGCTTAACAATAACACCAATTATAGATAAACTCTTCTAGACTTTATAAATTTAAACAATCGATGACCACAGAACTTGTTTTAGTAGGGAAAAGTAAGAAACAAGGGCACACAATCTATCAAAATTTACAAGGAATCCATAGTAATTTCAATCATTGTTTCTTTCTTGTCAACACCATTTGCAGATCTGTAGATATTTGGAAAACACAACCAATCACAACTTTGGATAATGTGAAAGTACATATGAATTCCTATTTCAGATTCCACTTTGAATAAACATACAAAACATTCAAAGTTTCTAAAAGCACCAATCTTTTCCATAAGAATTCAAGAAATCTATTTTTAATACAGAGAATTCAAGCAACATAATCAGAACAGGGAAAAAAGTTTGGGATGCCATATCTAACCTTTGTTTGCAGAAGTGATTCAGATGTTGTATATATAAGCTCCCATTTTCCATTCAGTAGGCTGGACTTAAGAGGCTCTTTTATATCATTCATTGCCTCGAGCTGGTGAGCAATCTGATCAAAAGTACAAGTTATCTAGAATCTTAGTATCAAGGAAAAATACTAATTTACATAAATATATAGATTAATGCTACAATTGCTTACTTTAGGTGTCTTCTAACAGTACATTCATGAATAATAATTACCAATAGATTAAACATGGTAGTGATACACTACTAGTATTAAGGCCTTGCTTTGAAAGCGTTTGCATGGCTAACATGTTGCCAGAAAGGGACTTAGTAACACCAACTTTGGTGTAACCCACTTAATTTCACTAATACATGCGTCTTAGTGTTTTTGTTTCAAAGTAATTGTGACATGCACAACGCACCACCATGCAAAAGGAAGCTTTAAAGAGATTTGGTACTATTTTTAAATGAATAAAATTATTATTTTAAGAAAAATTATCAATAATACAAGATATTAATCCATTCCTACAAACTAACATAATAATAGTGTTATATTGACAAATTATATGGAAAATGTACCAGCCATATTATTTAATTTTGTTATGTTGGCTTGTATAAAAGGAGTTGGTTTGTATAAGACCTGGTATCTTTAATATTATTAACAATCAAATACACACGCAGACACGTGTGTATGTTTAATTTTAGCCGTTCGTTTTTTCTGATTTATATGCTATCGAATGGGGTTTCTTTCACAGAAAATTTTTAAGGAATCAGAATGAAATGATCGAAGTGTCACCTGATCAACACTTGCTCGGTCATTTGGCGAAGCATCAGCGCCACGATCAACTGGTTTTATCGCCTGGAAAAGCTGCTCCTTGAGGTTCTGAACTCTTTTGGTGGAGAATCCTGCAAAGAAGGAAACCCTGGTCCTCCATTTTCCAGAATCAAAAACATCTGTCAGCTTTTGCGGGCAAAATACGAGATGGGCACTGCCAATATTTTGTTTTGGAAAGCAGAAACTGAGCGAACAAGAAGATGAAGAAGAAGAAGAAGCGGAAGAGTGCCCAGATGAAGATTGAAGAGTTGAAAAATAAGTTACCGAAGAAGAAGTAGCAATGGCCATGGATAATGAAACTGAAATAATAAAGACTGATTTTCTGGTTTTTGAATGTTAGTTTTTACGGTTAATATTAGAAAGAATGTCTTGGATTTGACTGATATTTTACTCACTTGTCGGCAATGGCGAGAAGAACGTGCACGTGTCTTTCCATTTTCGACTATGACCATTGCACATCCGACCAGAAAAATTAATGTATGTATTTTCAATTAATATTTTAGAAAAACCCAAATTAGATTTCTGTCTTTCCAATAAAAATAAATTAAATTACTTAATTAAATATTTTATTTTATTTTAATAAATATTTAAACATGTATTTTATATTATTATTACTAAAAAATTTTCATTAACTGTTTAAATAAATGAGAGTAAATTAATTAAAATTTTTTTGACAATTTTATAAATAATTAAATAACAGTATATTTTTGAAATTCTATCATCATTGTGATAATAAAATAAATTATTTAATTTATTATTTAAATAAAAAAAATTACATCACTATTTCAAATAAAAAGTTAGAATACATTATTTATTTATTTTAACTTCCCTCATATGCTTCCAAAGAAAGGAAGACAATATAGAGAGGTTTTGTTAAGAAATCTTTTAGATTTCTTAAATCTCTTTTTCTTTCTGAAATGGTTGTATCTAGCTATAATCACATTGCTGTTTTTGATTGCTTGAAGATGCTTCATGACATGGACATCACTACTGTCTAGCATTTTTCCAGTGTATAATGCACTGCCTTGTGTGTTTTGCAATATAGAGACATTCAACCAAGCAGTTTTCATGGACAAAGGGAATTTGAGATTAATTAAAAATTCTAACGAGATGTTAAGGGTGATTGGCTCTCACATTTTTGCTTGAAGATGTTGCTTTTGAAGAGTGCAGAAAGGGCAGGAATCATACCCGATTCGTGAATATCCTCTGTTTTCCAGGGAGAGTGTCTTCTGCATTGCTTCTAGCAGAAAGTGGCCTGTAATAAAATGGCGAAGGACATGGCCCGGCAGGGAAAAATGATATTAACTGATTTAACACTCTACTTTGAGGTATTCCTTTTATCTACCTTGGCTAGTGTGAAATGATGAGCTCAGGATTCTTTCTAACAGGAAGTCCATGATTAAACTGGGAATAAATAGAGCCATACATAATTTTTTTTTCTAATTCAAAGATTTCTTACAAACAATTTTAGGATAATTCTATGTATTTAGTAAAAAAAAATTGGATGCTAAATAATTTCTTCATCTTTTTATGTAATGATTAGTATTCAGAATTGTAACTTGTTTGGTAATTGCAAAGTTGGAAAAGATTTCTATGGACCTGGTCCCAAGTCCTTTCCTTTCATACTCTTTGAAAATGCCATTTATATTCAAGTAAAATTCACACAAGTAGAGTTCTTTTTTCAGTTTTACATATTCTGTGGTGCAATTTTCGTCTCCATCATTTACTAGTCTCAACTCCATTGTAGGCTTATGGGGCCAAAAGATGCTCCAAGGTTTGACCTTACACTATATGGTCTGCAGGTGGAGCAAGCAAAAGGTGGACCTTTGGGCTCCGCTCTTTCTGACTCTACTGTCTCTGTTTCATCTGGCCTCAAGTGAGTAAGCTTCTCTAAACTTTTTACAGTGAGGTTGCTCATTTCGGTAAGGGTTTGTAAAGTACTAATGCCTGTGCGATGCAAGGAAAAAAAAATCTACGAAGAATATTTTGTATGTATCCTTTAGAAATGTGGTTGCCTTGTGATCCATGACATGGATGCCAGAATATATATGTCAGCTGTATATATCGAATTTTTTTATGCTCTGTCAGTTGCTTCATGTATTTTGCATGTGTGTTTGTGATAAGTTGCTGCCACATATACTATGATGACAAGTTACTGTTTTCGGCTTTTGGCTTTTAGGAATTCTGTCTGCTCTATGATAACATCATTCTTTGGGTACTTCTATAGTAGTTGATGTATATGTAAGAACATTTAGGGTAGAGAAAAAAGGTAAAGTTCTTGAAGAATACTAAACAAGATGTAGCAAGCCTCAGAGTAAAGGATAGCTTGTCAAGAATGTTGCTGTGCATGTTATTTGGCACTAGCATGAAATGATGAAGATGAAGCATACTCATAAGCTGCAGATGTCATGAAGCAACTTCAATTTACACAACAAGCTCCTCCTTTATGGCATTCCCTTTCTTGTACTAATAAAATGGAATGCTTCTTTGAATGTTTCTCATTTTATATTTTTCATTTTTTCCTTTGGAATGTACAGAAAGGGAATGACTGCGAATTTTGTATTTTCATTCTTGAAATCAGAAAATTGGCTTCTTGTTCATTTAATGTTTTGTAGTACATTAATAAATCGTCCAATTTAACCATGATTGGATTACTCATCAACTCAGGAGAAGCTGGAAAAAAAATATGATGAATTCAAAAAAAGAACAAAATTCATTTTTTAGATTTCAGTGTAATAAACATCAAACGGGATTATATCAAGTTGATAATGTCTAACAGGATTTGCTAAGATAAAGCTTGAATATTTATCATCAATGGCAACATGAGCATCAGAAGGAGTTGCCACCAGCTTTGAGAGAATGCTTCTGAGCCCTTTGATTCGTTACAGTATAGCTTATTTTCGTGGTAAGAGCACACAGTTTGATTCCTGCATTCAACGGGGAGAAATCAGTAAGAATTGTGTTATCTTTGCATAAAGCTTATGGATAATATATATATATATATATATATATATATATATAAATATATTGTTTTTTTGTGTTTGACAGAAACATTAGTTCACCTTGATGCACAGAAGGCAACAATGTAGTCTTGTGCCCCAGTACACGCTATAATACTTGTACCGTTATCATACGCATAGCTTGATGCAGCAGGGCAAACCTGCTTGAAACTCTTGGAATAATTGGAAGGCAAGCATGTGGTAACGTCTCCATATGCTCCTCTGCAACAATAATCATCACTGTTAAACATATTGCATGCACTACGACAACCTATCACCTTACCATTGGCTTTCACAGCCAGCTCTGATGGGCAGTTTTGCCTCAAGTCTCCATCACAGCCAGCACTGCTGCAGTTCCCTTTACCGTTGAGAGGTTTAACCAACACAGGCACATTGAACCCGTCGACAAGACTAACATCGTAATAGTCTATGCTGCTGCCAAGGGTAAATTCAGCAATTGTAATTGGCAAGCTACCTGGACCTGTGCAATTTATGGAAGGGCCACAGCTGCCTGTTTGGCAAGTACTGGTGCTGTTGTTGAAATTGCAGCCAGTTCTTGCCCAGATGCGCCCGCTCCAGCCATCGGGGGCAACGTAGGAGGCAGATTGGCCCGGTTTCAATGTGAAACCTTCACCATTGTAGTTTTCACCATGTCTTAGTATTCCAGGCCATACTGTCTCTTTGCAGACATTTACTGTGGTAATGTTTTTGGCACTTGCATACATTTTTGCCCCTATCCAAGAAAATAAATATTAGTTGGAAATAGAAAACTAATATACCATGCTATGTTGTTAAAGTATCAATTGTAGGATCCGAAAAAAAGAATTGTTACCAGATGCTATGAAAACAAAGATGGATAGGAGTGTCTGGAGTGAAGCGTGATGACAAGCCATTTCTGACACACTCTCAATGCAACAACTTGAGGACAGAAACATGGGAGGCACACCTACATTTTATCTATGCGAAGCAAAAGATAGAGAGAATACTTGGAAGCAGAGAGTGACCCCGCACAAAGTGACAGCACAAATAGGTTCTTTGCTTACTTGCTGATCCAATAGATGGATACCTTACCTCAAATCAATCAAAATGCTCTTCATTTTATTAAGTTCCATTTGCAATTGGGTCCTACCTTTTTTCTTTTCTTTACACCTTTTTCAATTTTACAGTCTTTGAATCTCATCCAATCCAATTCAATGGATTCCCACTCAAATAACGGTTAATGGTTATCTAGTATTTGTTGATTGAGCTTCAATTTTTTTTATTTTTTAAAATTTTTTTAAAACCCGTTTATTCAATTTCTTTAATTTATTTAAAATGATAGAATATTAGTAATATTTTACTTTATTTTATTTTATGAGGATTAAATAAGGAAATTAATTTTTTATATTATGATTAATAACACGATTGATGACCACCAGTGGCGGCCGCTGGCCATGGTGGCCAATGGCGGGTGGTTTTATTTCTTATTTATTAATTTTTATAAATAAGTTTTAACTTTTTATTTTATTTTTTATTTATAAATATTGTTCAAGTACAACAATTTTTTTGTTCTATTTATTATAATCAAAATAATTATTTATACAAATATTGTTAATACACACCAAGTTATAATAAGCAGTATGTTCTTGGGAATGATGACATGAGATACCAGGCCTGAAATGGGCTTTAAGAGAACTTTATTTATATTATGTAATTGCTTAATTTGATTTTTTATATAAAACATAATTACATAATAATTATTTTTTGTATAAGAAAAATTAAAAATTATTAAATAAATATGATTATTGCATGAATTTGTAAATTATTAGAAAATAAATTTGTAAATTGAAATACATGTGAAATGTATAAAATTTATTAGTAATTATAATTATGACAAATATAATAATAGTTATAATTTAATAGGATGGTATTGAATTTATAATAAAAATATATATTGATAGTTATAAATTAATTTTTTATATAAATGAAATAATTATTTAATAATATATTAAATTGACTAAAAATTGTGATAAATTTATAAATAAATGATAAAATTAAAATTTTAATCATTTGGAGGGATAAAATCATGATTTCTTATCTTTAAAAGAAGAATCCTCTTCACTTCATTCGAGGGATAAAATTAAAAAAATTATAATAAAATATATAAATAAAGAATGTGTATTACTTCGGTCAATATATCCTTTATCTTATAGATAACTAGTTATACATAGTAAAACTTTATTATTAAATAATGTATAAATAAATACCAAATTTTGTACCATCAAATTGAACTAATAACCATTGATTTTTTTTTGGCAAATCGAAATTGACTTAATATATTTTTGAACTCGTCCAAACTATCAATTTGGATGTGTTCATCCTTAATTAAATGTTTTTATTTAAGTCGTTTATTATTTGTTTCCTTAATAAATATTTCCACCACTCAATCAAGATTTTTCTAAATAAGAAATGTATTTTTCTTTCTAGCTATTTATAAATTATTTTGTAAAACCACCTCCTAAGCTTAGGGACTAAATATTCATTTTATATAAGCTACATTTTATGCATTTCCACATGTAAGTAATAGAATATCAACATGAATTTGAGATTTATAGAAAGTATTTTATAATTCTTTCACAATGAATTATTATTGATATGAAGTATTATTTATTTAAATGTGTGTTGATTAGAGTATGGATATTTTGTAATGTGGACCTATTGGATGGGTTTGAAACCTTGAGCTCAAATATTTGATTTTTTACTTGGATGAATAGTTAATTAGCCCAAACACATTAGATCTAAATGGTGATTTATTGTAGTTGTTAGAAATACTTATAAATAGATATTAGAATGAAGGTTTAATAAGGTCTATAAAGAGAAGAAAATTAGGCTAAGTTTGTTTTTGAGAGTGAGGGGAAGGAGATAGAGAAAAAAGGAGAAGAGAAAAGAAGAAATGAAAAAGGATGTGAATTCTTCTTTAATTAGGTAGGAGATCTAAACTTTATGCTAGAATTTATTTTTTATTATTTGAAATATTGATGTAAACTTATAATTATAGATTGAGAATTGGTATTTAAATGATATGTTGTGGCATGGGTTGTGAAATTAAGTTGAGTATTGATTTTATGACTGTAGTGGCTTCACCCATTAATTTGGAATAATTAAAATTAGATTCTAAAAATTTTATTTTTGATTTAGAAAGTAGAGATGTGAAGCTTCAAAATGCCATTAAAATCACTTGAATCATAATTGAAATAAATACATAGTGAAATTTTAAAAATGCACATATATGTGAATTGTTTGTATGTTATTTTTATAATAAATACTTGTTAATGAATGATTGAATCTGAAAGTCGAAGTTGAATACACGGCATAAGTGCTAGTGGGTAATGTTAAGGGAAAATTTTTTAGATATATTTTGGGATAGAAGTCTCAAATAATTATTGACATAGTACAATAATACACATAATACATGCATTATGCTAGTTATAAGCATCTAGTTAAAATTTAAAATTTTATATTAATAATGTAAAACATATTTATGTCACATATAAACTTAGATAATGTAAAGATGAATCCACTTTCGTAAAAGGATCCACAAGGGAGTGAACTTTCACCTCAAACTCGTTCGTAAACTTTTATAATACTTTCTTTTAGAAAATAAATAAATATATATATATATATAAAATAAAAATTTTATATTTTTATTTTAAAATATACTAGATTACAAAGAATTATAAGATTGGTCGGCTAAACTTCATAAAATCATGAATATATTTGTATATTAAATTTTGGATTAAAAATGACTTTTAAGTATATTTGGTGATATGACTTTAGGCTAGTATAATATAACTATAAATATAATAAATATATATATATATATATTGGATATTTTTGTATTTACAACGTGTAGTCTATTACAAGTCTTTGATACTCATAAATGAGTGGAAGTTGAGTGAGATATAGTAGTAGTAGATAGACTTTGATGCGCTCCCTCAATATATTTTCTATTGATATAATTATTTTGAATTGATATGGTTTTGAATTGAATTGTCTAACAATATACATAATGGTCTTGTCTACTATTGATTTATGTTTATTAAATTAAATTTTTGCACATATACACCCAACTTACTTTAATAGGAAGGTAAGTATTAAGACTGTTCATTTACTAGATAAATTTAAATTTTTGAGATGATTGACATTCGTAAAGATCGTTCTCTCTATTTTTCAAGTACTCGAATCAATCTGACATTTAAAATTTACTAGAGAGTAACCTCATTGTATTAATTTATTATATGAAATAATTTATATATAGATGTATGTACATTTTGAATGTTGATTTTCATATTGTGTAAACTTATTTAGATTTGAATTTTAATTTATCATAACTCTAAATATTATTAATTACATATTGTAATATATATTCATTTTGTATGTTTTAAATTTTAATTTTTTTGCATGACGTATTGTTAAGGTGTGATAATTTTATTGGGTATCATAACTTAGTTTTATGTTGATTTTAATTATTTTATTTGGATTTCTATGGTTTAATTTTTTTTTAAGATTTTCAATGGACTGATGAGATGGAGTCTGAGTTTTTATATCCTCAAATTAAAGTAATAAAGTATACGTTTGTAGAGTATGCAACCATGATTCGAGAGAGATAGGGGTAAACCTCGTAGAACCCTCGTACCAATCAAAGGAGCACGCTCCTTCAGATCACCTACTTATGTCTAGCAGCTCGAGCCTAGCATGCCACTTCACTTTTTTCGACCCTTGAGGCTTGGACTTAAAGACCCACTACTTGAATAATCAGATTTTGAGTTGTCATCGTTGTTGACCAGCTAATTGATTGGTCAACGGTAAACTCTTAAACAAACCTCTAGTTTAGGTCTCTTAAACATCATTTTTGACCCAGGAAATATCTATTGATTGAAGTCGTTTCAATGAGAAAAATTCAATTGTCATCTCAAAATTATCAAACAAATTTTTAATTTAATAATTCGTAATACAGCTCACATGCATGCATGCAAACTTTTCAGGGATTCTTAATTCATTTTCTTCAACAGTTTGTTTTTAATATAGTTTTTCAATATTACTGGTCAAAGCAAAGGATGTTAAAAGAAATATTAATAACAACAATATATGATGATAAAAGAAAAGCTGTTAGTAACTAACCTCTCTCTCAGTCTCACCTGTCAAATAGTTGGCAGCATCGTCGTCGATGGCTGTCTGTAAATCATTAAAGAAAAGCTGCAGCAGCTTCGATTAGCCATATCATCCACATTTAAATCTCTATGGACAAATTTCAACAGAGTTTTTCTTGAAGCAAGAAGAAATCTTTGTTAATCTCATTTATTGGTCCCTGCCAACATTTTATGCTGGGTGGATAGAGTATCAGTCTTGATGCATATCACCTTTTATTATTATTATCTTATTGTATTGAACGACAAATATTAACCCTTTCATGACTAGTCAGCCAAGTTCGATCGGCGGTATCGAGAAAGGGGGTGGTCAACCGAAGTCAAGATCGATTGCAGGTATGAAGTAAACTAATGAGGCTAAGGCTTTGATCAAAGTCGAAGATGATGCTGTGAGTTGAAGATGAGGACTCAACAATTGAGTTAAAGCAATTGAAGAAGGATTTAAGCAACTGGATAGCTGAGCTGTAGTTTGTTAGTTACAGTTGGATAGCTTAACAGAATTACTTGTAATCTTTCTATTACTTTTCTTAATTTCAGGAACTAGTCGGAAGTAACTTATGCCTGCAGATTAGCTTAGCATTGGTTAAGAAAGCTTGCTGTGGCAATTCACGTTTGTAAATAACGAATACACAATTCATTCCCTTTGCAAGTTTTCTCTGCATTCTTTTTCTCAGTTTCCAAACACCCTTAAAGAATTTGATTATATGAATAGGTTTGTACAATAATTCATATACCTTATAATAACGAATCACTAGTCATATTATTTACTTGATATGGAGGGATACGGATGTATTTGGACATTTGAAATTGACATGAACAATTACATTCATGAATATGATTTCCATCATGATTAATAAATGCCATTCAATCGTTCATTAGATTACAGAGATGGGAATTTAGTTTAAGGAGATATTAACGAATTACTATCAAACAAAAATAGAATATTTATATATAAACATGATAATTAAAAATTCATAATATAATTTTGTTGAATAATTAATAGAATCCTAAACGTTTTTATTAGATGAAGCTGCTGCAGAGTTGGTAGACCATCTCTGGCTCTCTGCCTCGATGTTATAGTACAAAGGTTATGAGACTTCAATTTTCATGGCAGAAAATTCAGAAATGTAGCTGGTAGATATGGTGCCCATTCGCCATTGATGAAGGCTTCTGTGATAGTACGGATCAGCTCATAACATAAATGTTGGAAATTAAGACAAAGATATATGTGTCCATATATTCAACATCAGCCTTCGATTTTGGAGTAATTAAGAACAAGAAAATTTACAGTTTAAATTAATATAAAATAATATAATTATTAAATAATTAATTATTATATCAAATTTCTCAACACTTAAAATTTATTATGACATAATTAATTATTTTAACTAATTTATGAATTATTATATAATTTTACCTTTTTAAAAAGATTATTTATATAAATTTATTTTTTTAAAAAATTAGTTATATTTAAAATAAAATCAATTAAAATTTTTAAAAAAAATCACAATATATATAATATTAAATAAATTATATGACTATAATTTATTATTTAATTTTTTAATAATTATATTAAATCAAAATTTTCGTTTCTTCCATTCCAAGAGAAATTTGAAAATTTATATATCTACCTATTATTAGATATCAAAAATTCCAATCAAGTGAGCAATAATTAAAACAAATATTTGAAAGTCACGGAATATTAATTAAATTCATCACAATAAAGCGTTCTTAAATCACAACTTCTCGACTGAAATGTATCACTAATGAACTCTTAAATGACTAGACATGCCACTGTTGCAAGCTGTAGACCAAAAAAATAGAAAGGACTATGTCTTCCAACCAAACCCATGAAGTTAATTCAGGAGTAATGTTCTACACTATTCTTCAATTCACAGTAATTAAGCCCAAATAAGATGAATTAGAAACTATTAACTAGTAAACGATGAAAAAAAGATAACCAGTAGACAAAAAGTACAGTTGAAACCGTGGCCGAATTTGATCATATCTGCTTACCCAGCCGCTTGCTACGTTTTACTGCAGAATAATTTTTGGTGTGGAAATCGATGAACAAATATAAAAGTGTAATGATGAAAGCCGCACTGAAGACACAAGCCCAGATTCCTGAACAGCCTGAATTAGTTCCGAAATGGTATCCGAAAATCAGGCTGAAAATCACAAAGCTGCTTAAAAACTGCAAAATTTGGCAGTCTGTAACAAGCCTTTTCCACTTTGGACGAAACCCTAACGAACACAATAAGTAATAGAAGTACATGAAAACATGCACCAAGCAGTTAGTTACAATCACTAATGGCAACGAAGACTGTGAAGTGTGTATAGCTAGATAACACATGATCACGACAGTTGCATGGTGGTACACGTGTAGGAATGACAACCGGCCGATTTTAGCGTTACTCAGTAAGATCAAAAGGGTATCAACATATTCATAGATTTTGGAGAGATAAAATATGTATGCCCAAAAAAAGAGAGGTCCGTTTGGTTTTGTGTTTGTGGGGAAACAAATGAGGTAGTGCACGTCTGGCGCTTGGGAGAATACGGAGAGAGTGCAACCAACGGCCATGGTGAGGGAGAGGATGATAAGGAAGAAGTTATGGAGGACTGTGATTCGCCGCCGGAGGTGGGAATCGAGGGTGAACAGAGGGTTTTGGGAGAGGAAGAAGGTGAGAGAGAGGTAAAAGATAACAGTAAGAATGAGGAATTGTGGGGAAGAGCCAGGGGTTTGGCCTTCTGTCCATGAAAAATGAAGGATTTTCGGGTGGTTTACAAGCCAACGTTGGAGAATTGATATGGGATTTACAGCGCAATTCATCAGCGGCGCCATGACCTGGGTGTCGGCCGCGGTGATAGACGCGGCAGCGGTAGTGGCGGTGGCGGTGGTTGCCATTGACATGGAGAAAGCTTTGGAAGGTCTTGTGCGAAGTAGAGTTTGGAGTAGAGATCAGTATTTGGTGTGTAGTATTATTTCAAAGCTTTGAAAATGATTCAAGGGTTTTGCATGGCAGTACATTTTGTTCCTTTCAATTTATTTATCCATGAGATGGCAACATTGTAACTAAGAAATTTAATTTCAGTAAATTTTTTAAAAAACTCTCTATACAATTATCATGAATTACTCGCGTCAAAATGCACATTTTATGCTTGCATTATTATTACTATACAAAAAAAGACAATTAAACAAACTAATATTTTTTATAAAATAAATTATTTATAAATAATAACATTAAGAAATAAAAACTTTTATACAAATTTTATTTATAAAATTAATATTATATTATTATCATATATTTTATATAATTTTTTTCTTTTATAAAAATATAAAATAATTAATATATTAATTTATACAAATAAATTTCCCTACCTTGTTATTAAAAAAAATTATACTATTTAAAAATCTACTTGAAGATTCTTGTATAAAATAAAACAAAAATTCTTGAATGACAAAATAGTTTATTTAATATTATAATACTGAGTGTAGGGCAGTTCTAAATAAATGAGTGGCACACATTATTTATGATTCTGAACTTAGAATGCCAAAAAAGTTGTGTACTTGTAATCTAACCCTAAAAATAATGAAATAAATAATTAGAATATTTATAAATACATAATTTTTCAATATTTAAATTAATTATTAATCGCAAATTTCATTTTATTGAATTTATTTTTTCCACTATCATCGATCTCTCTTGTATAAAAATTAATAAATGATATTATAATATGTTTATATTATAGAAGTTAAGATACATATACATTGATTACTTGTTTTTAGTTTTTTTTATTAAAATACATGAAAAAGATATGAAATATAATTGAAAAAGATACATATGCTCTTCCGGATATTATTGTATTCTCAATAGGAGTCACCTGAATCAGGGTGTCCTTATAGTACACTTTTGAATACAACAAGACATCTTCATTTTCAGATCGTATTTAAAAGAAAGTTATTGTTCACTAAGGATGGGTCATCTTTTAAAGGAAGTACTAATTCAGTAAGGATTCTTCGCACGAGTAAGAATTGTAGTTAGACTTTAAATCAAATCAGGGTCCTAATATTACCTAAAATGGATGAGGAAGGTAAGACTTAGTAGCAATATTAGATTACAAATTTATCTGAGTTCTATTCCATTTATAATAAGGAAGTGTTCGGAATTTAATAATAAACAAATTAGTAATTTTATTTCAATTTTTTTAAAAAAAAATCAGACACTATAAATAAAGGTTAAAGAAGATGGTAGTATTAGCAAATCCTTTTTCATTTTTTGTATATTTAGTATGTATGTATGTTTGTGTGTGTGTGTTATCTTCACTTTGATATATATATAAAAGTTTTCATGAATTACGACTAATCCAATTACAAGCCCTTTTCGACAATTTGCTTTTAGAGTTTTCTTAAGATTTAATTAATGAGTCATCAAAATCATGCGTTAAATAATAGAAGATATATGAGAAATTACGAGATAATATCCCATACTTCTTCTGTCGTTCCTTGTCGGCCGGTTTGTTGTTAGGTCCATGCATTGAATTGTGTTATGTTATCCTTTATAACTTATCTCTCATTTCCACTACAGGCAAACATTCAAAACCCAACCAACCTTTTCCTTCTTGTATTAAGGCCAAGAGTTAATCCATGTTACAATCATTGTTTAACTTCGTCCCCACAAATTTTCTTTACATTTTAGAAAATGAAATAATACATTTCACAAGAGATTTTCTTTTTCAATTTTATTCTAAATAATTACGTGTCAATTTAATATTAAATTTTACACCGTATGAATTCTTTATAGTGATATTTCATGTATGAATAATTTTCTTATACTCGTAAAAAAATTTTTTATCATAATTTAAGTAAATCATGAATAATAATAATAATAATAATAAATTTTACAAAATAATAAATTATAATTTTTCTATTTCGTCCAAGTGAACTTGTTTTTAAATAGTAATAATTATTTGTGTATTACAAAAAAAAATATATGTAATATTACGTTAGAAAAAGAAAAAATAGAATAAAATTTTTATTTTTTATTTTTTTAAGACAATAATTTTTTAAAATTGTTATTATATTTTTGAATTTATAAATAAGTAATAACTCATTAATATTAATATTTTTTTATTAAAATTAAATTTTTTTTAATTTTTTAAATATATTTAAAATTTTTTATATAAATTTTTTTTAATATTTTTATACTATCGTGATCCTATCATTAATATTTGAATTATGTTTAAATGTCACCCTTCATACTAACATTTGGATAAAAGCTTTTATGAGATTGATGACTAGGCTACTGCATCAAATTTTCAGACTAAAAATAGCAATGAATACGCACGTGGTGGTTAAATTCATTAATTACATTCGTTAAATTTTGAAATAAATTTAGAATTTAAGACTGCTACAGCATACAGATATGGTAGTCTGGTTCTAAAGTCAATGCACGCGTGACCTTAGATAGTGTTGTGCGACAGATGCTGACATAAGATGGCTGCCAACCCAGAAATTAATACACAGATGAATGCATCAGAATTAGTTAGATAACATTATTAGATCATTGTCGCTGTGAACCGATGGATTCTGATCCCAAGGTTCACCGATATTTAAACGAAAAAAGAATTCTCCGGCACCAAGCAGGATGCGTGAAAGCTGGTCGGGGAGTTCTAGAGAAAGACAGTACTGCGACTACTAATCTATACGGGGATTAATGCATAATATGCAAGGGCCAGCAGCAAGCATTGATAATGGCCGACATGAAAATGGCTTTTCTTTAATTAGGGCACGAGCAGGTGAGTGCAAATAGTGCTGTTCGATTACACATATGGACACACGGGATCAGTTATGTACGAGCAGAAGTAATCTAGCGATCTGTCGTTCTTAACCTCTAATCAAACTATTTGTGCGCATATCATATTTACTTTCTAGATTTGTTGACACAATAACATAAGTTAGCAAATGGATGAGCGAATGGGTTCTATATTGTGATTTGGAGATTTCTAGTTGCTATCTTGTGGGAGTTTTATAGTTGTATGTTACTGTGTAGATGAGTTGGAGCTGTGTTCTTGTTTTCACAAATGTCTCCTGAACCAACCTTACCATTCTTGATCTCACCGTTTGATTTTGTTTGCTCCAGTATGTGTGAAATAAATGACACGTTTACTTCACATTTTCAAACTTCACATTATGGCCATAGAATTTCTCTATGATCTTTTTAGGTTGTTTTGGTGGTTCATCAATAATGGATTAATAAGATGAAAATGGTAAAAGCTTGGAGATATTTAGAGAACCAAAGAAATTAAAACAAATCCAGCCAAGAAAAAGATAAAAAGGACTTAATTTCACTTTTTCTCGTCCAATCATATCAATTAGGATATAAACGAAAATATTTATAATTATTTTATTAATAAAATTAATAATTTACCCTTAATTTAATGTGGAAAAAAAATTCTAAAATAACTTTAAAATTTATAACGTTTTTATTAAATTTTTTAAATTTACTTACAAAATAAAATTAAAAAATTAAATAAATAATACTTAAAATATACATTATATTACGTGCCTCAATTTAATATCGACTAAATAAATATTTACTCGATTAAATACTTTCATATGTATAATGTGTCGTTAATGTATCATGAGTAAAAATATAATGCAACCACGTGATTCCAAAAAATTTTATACAAGTTCTACGTTCTGGAGAATTATTTTAATCAACATGTGATTATGTGCTTAGTTAAAAATCACACTTAATACTAATTAAATGTGATAAGCACCGTTAAAATAAAAAGCCAAACACACAAATAAGTACTTTTTTTTTAATTCAATACTTATATAGTACGAATTAGTAATACTAAACGAACCTTAATAATGGCATAGCCCACGTTTTATTGCAATAAGGGCTAGTTTAAATATTCATAGTTTCTAACCAGAAAAAAAAAGATTGTAATGTTCATTAATCATGTTTGAAAATTTTACACACTTAAATTTCATACACTTTATGCAACTATCTTGGACACGTTATCATGAGTAAAAGATTATGATTAACCACGTATATCATATTGAAAGTCTTAATAGTATTATAAAAATATGTTTTATCTATTAGATAAATAAGCAACACCCCTTCCGATGCTTAAGTCAGTAAAGATTTATATATTGATTAACATTTTTAATATATAAATAAAAAATTAAAAATTATGTAATTAAAATTTTAATAAAACTTAATATTTTATATTTATAACCTACTAAACACATTGATCTCCCCCTTTTTAAACCTTCTTTTCTATTTTAAAATCATAGGCCTAAGCAGTTACCATCTCCTCACAAGCAACTCCTTGTAACCATTAACTTCCCTAATGATAGTTAAAAACTACTCCGACAATCTCTAGTAAAAATTACCCACTATAGTAGTATCCAAGTTTGTATTGGCAAAGATGTTAGGTACAACAAAAAAAGTAATTAGGCCAATATAAGCATTGTAGAATTTATGAGACTATGTATAGGCTTTAATTCAATTTGGCAAACTTATGGGTTCTTGGACCGCATAGGCTATTAACTCAATTTGGCAAATATTGTATGTCCACTAGAGGAGCCTGTAAGTCTCCAAAATTCCTTAAACCTATATTGACTTTGTAGAATCTCTAGTTTAGTATCAATCTCGTGAAATTTTAGGTTATTCAACAAGAGTTTACCTATAAATTTTTCTCAAAGAGAAATCAAGTACAAAATTACCAATATTTCCCTTCAAAGAAGAATATAGAACTAAATTCAATAGTTTCTTTCATAAAAATCATAATTCAATATTGTTGAGGAGCGCACCTTTGTTTGGCATCTTATTGATTAACAGCACAAACACAAAGTAAAAGCTACCCTGTATTGAACATCAGCAGAATAAGATTTTGAAGCAAAGGAATAATGGACAAAGCCAAGGCAACCAACCATGAAAGAGCAAAAAAGACAGGCATGGCTACAGATGCATTCAAGGATCTTGAATTTCAAGGACTTAAACTCCATGACTTTGATTTCTTAAGTTTCAACTCAACAAAGTAGCAGTAATATCAAATCTTGCCGAATTGTAATAAACAGAAAGGCCCTTTCAAAAAACAGAGTAAAAACCAGTCAAGCTTAGAGCAAAAGAGAGAATTACTAAAATCAAAACTTGGAGGAAGAGCAATTCCCATCCACGAAGACACTCATTGATTTTTTGAACCTTAACCAGCCCCCATTTGGAACCTTTAGCTCGAACCAGGTTTGATCCATATTTCTTCAAATACTAAACCACCCAATCATCAATTCAATTCTTTTAGACTGCTAAAGGAGATTTCTTTGAAAGAAAAATTCCACGTCTGATGAGCTCTCAAAATTGCTCATTGAATGGCCTTGTGATTATAATCAAAAGGAAGATCACATCTTCTTCATACGATTCAAGCTCAATATCAAGTAGGTAAGGAATGCATCACAACTTTCATAGCTGTATTATCTGGACAATGACAGAAGATGTAGTAGTACCTAAAACATTATAAGCATTTTATAAGAACAAAACATGATCTCCACAAATCTTCTTGACATGATGACATTATGGTTCAACCATTAATTGTCTCTAATGTCTAGACTTTTCTATTCAACTGGCAGCACTTCATTTGGAATTTACATCAGCAATCACCAATGATTATGAAAAAAGAAAGCAGAAGAAGAGATAGAAGCACATTACCTTCTTACTAGCATAAACCTACTCTGTGATAACATCTAGCGAAACTTATTTAAGCACCAGAAAGTTCATGCATATTGACAAGCGGGCGTTCACGAGATCAGAACTCAGCAATGGTAATATCTTTTGACATGGTTGCCTGCATTTATGATTTAATGCAAATTTTGTGATAAGTTGAAGATAAGCAATTGATTAAAGAAACAACGACAATACTCCTGTGAAATGTGAGTGGTATATCTCTGCTTACCGAACTTGGAAAAGTGGTGGTTGAGATGGCTACGTACGGGTAAGTAATTGTTCCTTTCCTTCTTTTTTTTTGCTCCATTTAACTCAACGTTATCTTGCACGACTTTTCTCTTGCGTCTTTTAGATTTCCACTCTTCCTTCAACAATGCATTTCCTGTGACACTCCTGATCTTTTGAATCATCATGTAATCCCATAACCGACTTCTCATCACCGGTGCCACCCCAAATATTATCTTTGATGGAGTGGTTGTTGATCAAGCATCTTGGAGGAGAGGAGATTGTCCGGCAGATCAAGCCTCTCAATGGACAGTAGCCGTTATCCGAAGCCAGCTAGGCCCCTCATTCTCAATTTCTGGAGGAACTCTGTAATTCAGAAATGGAATTCAGAGTCATGTCAAGAGATGATGCCGCTGCTGATAGATCTCTCCCAAGGGTACTCCTACTTCCGCTTCTCTACCGAGGGCAGGACTAGTTTAGGGGCTATTGGGTTTCTGTGAGCCGATCCATATCATTCTGCGCGCATCAGTTGTGGTAATTTTTCTGTATTCTTCATCTCCTTGTTTTCTAACTTCGAGTTGGCTTTTTGTTTACATTTATTTATCATCATACATGCACATGCTCACTTATTACTCGTCAAATAATTTCTTTGAACAATCATATTGAAAAGATGAAACCAAAGGAAGAAAAAACCAAAAATTAAATGCCATATTGATGGTAATTTCAAGTGTGAAAAGACAATTTAGGAATTTTCAAGACAATCACAGATTGAAATCAATCACATCCACAAATAAAACTAAAAAAAATGGAAGAAAAGCAATCGCCAAATCACGACTGTTCATTGTTTTTTATCACCACTCTTCATTTTCTTTGCATAGCTCTTACTGTGGAAGTCAAGAAATAGAGCCAACAGCGAAGCGTTGAAAACGGCATTGAAACACCAACCCGATACTCCGGAGCACCCGTTTCCGGTAATATGGTAATAAAGCATGAAACCCGAAACAACAAAACTGAAAACAAACTGAACAATCTGACAGTCTGTAACCAATCTCTTCCACTTTGGTCGTACACCCATCGCGGACAATAGATAGTAGTAGTACATTATCACATGCACGGACGCATTCGTCACAAGCGCTATCGGAAACAGAGACTGCGAGGTTTGCAACCAGAGATAGCACATTACGACGACGGTGGCATGGTGATAGACGTGGAGGAATGTCAGCCGTTGGATTGAATTACTTAAAATGATCAAAAGGGTATCTATAAACTCAAGAAACTTGGAGAGATAGAAGACATAAGCCCAGAAAAAGAGGGGGCCGGAGGGAGGCGTGTTGGGGGGGAAGCAAACGACATGGCGGAGGAGAGAAGTGTGGAAGACGACGGAGAGGGTGCAGCCGACGGCCATGATTAGGGAGAGGAGGAGGAGGGTGAGGTTATGGGCGGCTATGATGGGTTTGAGGAGGCGGGGAGGGAGAGAGAATGAAGAGCGATAGAGGAAGAAAGCGAGGGAGAGGTAAGAGAGGATAGTGAGAGCGAGGAAATGGGGAGAAGAAGCTAGGGTTTGGGATGGAGTCCATGTGAAGTTCAGGATTTTTGGGTGGTTTACGAGGACGAAGAAAATCGAAGAAGAAGACGAATTCATGGATTAATTTGTGTTGTGTGGTTGGGAGGAAGGAGCAGATGGATATCTTCCCGTGGAATGTGGGAAATTTCGGATAATTGCAAAATGGCACATAAATTTGCATAATTTATGAATAGGGTCGTTAGTTTTAAGATGATAAGACAAAAGGAAAATAAAAATCTAATGAAAAGGTTGGATTTGATTGGAACACAACAGACCCAAAATAAATAATTTATAGTATTATAATGTTAAAATTAACACTAGTTTTAGATATATTTATTAAATTAAACATCAAAATATATTAAAAATAACTTTTAAAAATATTTTGTTAATTTTCTAAACTTCGAGAAAAATACATAAAAAATAATATTATTATTTAAAATTATATACATAAAATTATTTTAATTATTTTATTAATTTAATTAGTCAAATAATGGTTAAATATAATGGTATGATTGTTGAGGGACAATATTAGGGCATTTTTCATTTTGTTTTAATTATTTTTTTAGTTTTTTTTTCGATATTTTCTTTTAAATTTGATAGTATCACGTGTGAATATAAGTTTTGATGAGAATATTTTTAATAAATTATTTTATCTTTATTTTTTTATGGAAGAACATGGTAAAAAACGCAAATTTGTTCACAATTTAGAAATTTTAATGAATTGTTAATAGTAAATACAATTTTAATGAAATTTTAAGACAAATCATGACATTTGCAAAATTAGAATTGATGGAGAGAACAAATTTTGTCTCACAAACAAATCTCCCTTTTGATGATTCATAACATTTGCTATTTGCCAGACAACAATTTGTCTCCCTAAACAAATAAATAAATATATATGAATGAATAAAATAAAAAAAAATCCCTGTGTGTTAAGACCACTTTGACATCATTTGACATCTACAATCAAAGCACAGCTTTATAAATAGTTCGAGATTTTGTTTTGATACTTAATAAAGAGAGTGCGAGAAAGAGAAGATTTAAACCTCCTCTTTGGAGAGATAGCTAGAATAGGCTTCGACCAAATTCAACTATGTTACATAGTTTATTCCCAAGCAAGAATGCAGCCGCAATGATTCAAGACTAAAATTTGGTACATACGAGGATGTCACGTATAGTACTTGAATGAAAAAAGCACAGGAAAAAATTTCAGAACTCTACTGCAGATTCAAGCCATAGTTTTATTACACCGTTGCAATTTGTTAATCCCTCTAACGGTGACCCACACTTGCCAGGAATCACAATGAACAACCACCTCCTGCTTCTTCTTGTACATCTTAAGAATATGATGAGAGGGCTTACGTGTTGTCTCTTCCTCAGGTGGCAAAATTGGAAAATGAATGGATTAGCGCAGATTTATGCTGAACCTGCAGTTACCTTTTTCCGGACTATTCTCTTCCTCCGTGCTTTTGGAGGCTGCCGCTCACCATCACCAACAGAGTCAGCATTCCCTTGTTTGATGCCAAGGAGCCCAAGCCCTGAAACGATGGCATTCTTTGATATAAACCACTTCGAAGATGAACCTTCAATATCCTGAGATGGCCTAGCATAAACCTTCATAAGGGTATCTGACTGTAGTAGAGGATCTGCTTCTACTCCTAGCCAAGCAAGCCTTGATCTTTCTCCTAATTGGGCATTCAAAATCCTGCATATAACAAACATGAGAAGTTGAAGAAACTCCGATGGAGGTAGCTAGCACTTATTTTCACCCACTATCACTTGGGACTGAACAAATGGGTCATTAAAGAAACTAAAGAAGTTGAACCATAAGATAACAAGTTAAATTTTTTTTTAACATTTGTAAACCACTCTGCCTTAACTAGATAATTCTTACTACCATTAAGGATCAGGACTTAAAACAAGTGAAAGTTCTATTAGCTAAGGATCCTTAAAACTGTAAAACAATAGTTAAGAGGATGGATCAACAAACTTTGATACTGACCACATTAACATATTATCATACACACAAATCATTCCCCAAGGAAAGTCAAAAATGAAACACAATCTTAAAATAAGTGCAATTTGGCAAGACAAGAATAGTTTATAACTATAACCAAGACATATGTACAGATGTAGATATATCCATAGACATATGAATAGAGAAGAAAGAGAGAGAGACCTCATAGCGGTGCTTAAGAACAGAGCTACTCCAATCACATCAAAATTGTTGGTTACTGCTCTGTCAAATCCACACAATAACTGATATCTCAGGTTTGCATATAGTCCGAGAAAAGCACCATAACCAAGAGCATTAGTACTAGCAGATGGGATTGTCACAGATAACCTGTCAGACACGTCAAAGATTGCCCAAATTTAACATATGCTAAGTTTTTTCCTGATCAATAAAGAAAGGTGAACAGAGTGATGTTGAGGACTCTGTTTTGCAACATTGCTTACCTATCCTTCTTTTTTCTGGCCAAAAAGTTTGACAAAGAACCTTGCACTGCTCCTGCAGTTAATCCCACCATGCACAACTCCGCAGCCTTGTAGAAAAGGGAGTGGATTCTCTTTTGCAAGTCAAATTCTCTTAGCGGGTAACTCCGTTCAAATATATTGTTTGGTAGCTTTTGTAATGTATTTTGCAAATCAAACCGGAACGTGTTTCCATAAGAGCGACAAGGAGCAAGTGACCAAACAACAAATGCATTGCACGCTGTTACTGTAAGCACATTTATTAGAGCAAGATCCCATTCCTGCTTTATCCTGTCATTGCAGAAGCAAATATTTAGTAATTCAATATTTAAAATGAAAACATAAGGCAAAGTGGTTTCTTTCTTACAAAAGAAACAAAAAACTTACCTATCCTTGCGATTCTCCAACTCCCACCAAACAGAGCAACCAATTGTGGTAGCCTGCTCCAAGAGAAACTTGTACAGAAAAGCAGGATCTGCAATCATCCTGAGTTAACAAAAGTTTATTACATTAGAAATCTGAGGAAATATCCCACATTGTACAATTAATCAAACAACTAAAAATTGGAAACTGTATTCTCCAACACGAGCTACACAAGGCTTTTAAATCTTCAGACGTGCATTTTTATAGCTTGTTTGGGAGAAAATTTCCCAGATGTTTGAGAGTTCAATTGTTGGGATAATTGATGCACCAAACTCCAATTTCAATAACATGTGACACATAGTTGAAGACATACAGCCAAATCAGGCATATTTTCAAAAGAGTTTCAGATGAAAAAATAGGGTTGAGCATGAGTACCTTAGAGTTGGATTTAATTACATCCATCAGTCCAGAAAAATTTACAGTAGTCTCATGTGCTAAAAAATGGCTTCAAAACGAAGACCACAACTCCAGATAATAACATCATGTAACATTCTTAATCTGTTAATGAAGAAACAAGCATAAAAGAATATGGCAAACTTGCACAGTTTCTGTTTTCTACCACAAAAGAAAAACAGAGCATGTAAAATTTCATTGTGCTTGCTGGACAGAAGACTAACTGAAATTCCAATTCACAGGACAAGTAACCAATAACATCACAGAGATCCATAAATTTGAGAGATTTTTCCACAAAAATAATATATAGATTTTCTTCTACTAGAGTAAGCTTTAACTGTTTCAAACTTCAACTTTTTCATAAGCAGCCAAGATTATCTACCCAAGTAGTGACAAAAGCAAATGTGAGCGGAGAGAACCTAATGAAGATAATGCTCATGAATAACTTGCTCAATTCAAGTGTCAATAAATGAATCAGAAAGCAATCAAAAAACAAAACCAGAACACTTTTGAAGATAATACTCATGACTAACTTGCTTCATTCAGGTGTTAAAAGTACAATCTCCAAGCAATCAAAAAGCAAAAGCCTGAAAACAATAAATTAGTAACTCTAGATCACAAGTCCAAGTGATTCCAGCGGCATACAGAATATTACCTGCCAATGAATGCCCTAGATATTCCCTGCGGAAGTGCTCTTGAAATGAACCTAGTAGTGGATGGTCTTGCATTAATTGCTAGGAATTTCACCATTTGAGCTGAGCTAACTAGTCCCTACAGGCAATATTTCAGTGAGTATCTAGCCATAAGAGTACACAGACAAAAGTAATGATGAGAAAGACATTATACCATTTCATATGCCTGTCGGAATCCAGCAGGTAAATCCATCATTGTCTTCTGCCACTCATTTAACACAGCATCCACAAATTTCCGATCAAAAAGCTGGCACAAAGTACAGAAACTGTTAACTAAAATCAAACTTGAAATTAAAAGAATTTAAGGAATAGAGAATATTAGTTTAATCAACAGATGTCCATAAGTGTGATCCGAGTTCATATGAGCTCCAACCTCTTCAAGAAATTTCCGCCTCCTGAAAAGTCCACCCTCATCTCCTTCGTCACCATCATCAAAATCATCGAAGTAGTCATCATCATCACCATCATCATCACCTCCATCACCACCACCATGGTTGATTTTCTTTCCAATATCTCCACCACCTCCCCCAACTGCAAGCTGTAATCTGAAATGAATTAGCACCTTGCCTACATTTCTAAACAGTGTGAAAGCAAAAAATTGAAATACTAGTCTTGAAGATAAAAACATGGACAAAAGAAAAAGTTAAGAAAACATCTTTTTACAATGTAAGAATGTATGTAGTGAAAAAGTTGAAATAAACAACTGCATAAGCCACTTTAAACAAAGGATAAAAGGTAAAGAAAAGCATTGAAACTAAGTCTGAGGCAATTGTCAGCACCCAACTCATAACTGAATGATGCAGGTCCAACAATGTATAAGGTTTACACATTCATAAATAAGGATTTTAACATTTTGATGTAAATGGCGACTTAAACAAAATATTTGAGTCAGCTAACTTATTAAAAAAATAACTAGTAGAAAAGATAGAAATGCCACCAAGTAACAAATTAATAGAAGTAGACCAACATTGGCCAAGTATCCACCACTATAGACAGATTCTGTAAAAAACAAAATGCTTTTACCGTCATATCATCATAAGCAAGGAGAACGGTTGCCCCTGCTACTTTCACTATGTCAAATAAAACCTTCAAATGCAAAAGAAACAAGACAGCCAAGAATGTTATCGTTGAGTTGGTGTCAAATGGTCATGAACCACTCTCTCACACTCTTAACATGGCCACGCTAAACCATCTGGTGACCAGAGGAAGATCAGTGAAGTGACTTGCTTTTCATTGGAAGTGGAATTGGAACTAAATATTCTTGATAGCACAACTGCTTTCACTTATTCCCTTTTCAAAGCTAAGTTTGAGCTTTAGACAGGTTAAGTTGCTGAATAAACGAAGAAGGGCAGACTAATTTGAAACTCAGTGTTTTTTCTCGCTTTCCAAGTTGCTTCATGTCAGTTTCACTTTAGTATTTTTTGTGGATAAACATCTGAAGAAACAACAGAAGAATTCTTATACTCTGGTGTAGATGATAAATTTAAGCACCGTCTAGTAGAAATGAAGTGAGAAAATTGTTAGCATGACCCAAGGGTGGAATGGTAAACCATGTTTACTGAGACCGTTAAAGGAATGACATTAAGGACGTGGGAGTAAAAGCTTATCATTCTACTAAAGTAGTTACAAGTTCCTATGAGATCCGTTTAAAAAAGGTTATTTGGATAGCTTTGAATAATTTCTTAAGGAAATGCATTGTATAGAGGTGATGCAAAACATTTTTGTTTCTGGAAGGAAGTATGGTGCAGTGGTCATTGAGGTTTATGTTCTCTGATCTGTATTACACTGCAGAAAATAAGGTGGCTCCACAAGACTGGACAAGAGTAGTGCTCAATTTTAACTATTACACTTGGTTTTACATTTTTCGTAAGTTTAGTTAGCCTCTATATGACATTATACAAATACTACATGACATAAATATGACACGAGAACCGGATTTCCACCCTCAGAACTTTAAAACCGAAATCAAGAGTTATTAGTAAATATAAATTACAAGACATTGAATTACAAATCATGACTAGGGAACAAACTAATCAACTCTGTTGGATTGACATGCATTTCACAATAAATTTGATAAATAAATAAAATCGTAAATCATAGATAAAATACTACATGGTGGCACATGCTATGTGTGCTTAAATCACTACAACTAAAACTCAAAAGTGGTTAAAATCAAAATTCATTTCAAGGATGGAGCTTGTAGGGACCTTGCATAACTCTTCTATATGAGACCTTTTTTTAATTCATTTAGCTTACATTTTCGTTCATTCAAATTTATAGAAGAATTTTAACTTTGTGCAGTTCAAGGCATTCAAGAAGTTTTCCAAATGTTAGCCTAAAGTTTACTAACATTCCAAGGTTGTCCTTTCTTGTTAGATGCTGAAGTTTATTAACATCCCAACATTGTCCTTTCTTGGTAGATGGGTGTCATCATGTTTTGGGTATTAATAACTGGTGTTCAGGATTGCTTAAATCGCAATTCAAAAATAAAACCTTCTATGCGTGTGTTCAAAATGGCTCCTAAAGTGGCCAAATGATTTTTTTTATAAATTTTTTCATGAAAAAGCTTCTTATTTAGGTCCTTTTAGATGATTGATTTTTACTCCAAAATAACTTTTGAATTCTAGGCTAGCTCATTTGTGTCTATTTAAGACAAACTTTTGAGCTTTTGTAGGAACTTATTCATCAACCTCTACTGATAACTTTAAACTTCTAAAATGGTACTTCAGCAGGACCCTAAAACCCTGGTAATCCAAAATCTTTTGGGATATAAATATCCTAGGTAAGTGGCCCCAAAGGGTTTTGAACCAATGACTTCTTGGATGAATCCAAGGATCTTTCACCACTCACCAACTTGAAACAGCCTTGTAGCACCTTAACAATTAACAGACCAAAAAAAAACAACTTTTTTCTACTAGCTTCTTAATGCTAAACTTTACTTCCAAAAACACTACATAGAACAGTCTTACCAAAATAAATATTAATCTGTAGTGTCATTTTTAAAATGTACTGGCCACTAATTAATATCAACATAACTCCTCCAATTCACGGAACAACAAGACTAAACTGATTTGCAATAACATGACTTCAAAGCTGGTGTGAAGCATTGTAACCCAAAGGGTGCAAGCCTGACAAACATCACAAGTCATGCAAACAAATTCTAACATTTTTCTAACTCAGCTTTTGAGCAACCACTTCATAAAAAAAAATCATAATACAATCTCATTTAAACACCACTCAAATACTCAAATCCCAACTTAGAGAATCTATCCCTTTCATTTATCTATCACCAGCCACAATAATCTATAATTCTCATACAACCCTGTCATTCCTCTCAGATACATCCCATGACCCAAAATAGCAGCAGTATCAGTCCTTTTAGACAAAGTTTAAATGCTACAGGACACGAATTTTCCTAACCTTTTGGTTCCAGTCAATTCATGTAAAATGTTCTCAATACACTCGAGGTTCCAGTGTCATTCAACATCAATAAAATGGTACAGGTTTTCACTTAAAAGAAAACAAAAGAAAACTACTATCACAATACCCTCCTCATGAAGCCGAACAATTTCAATAAGAACAATATCTCAAAAACATAAAAGAAGCGCATTCCAAACCCCTACCTCTAATTCTCCGTCGTTGCTAACCTAAGCTTATTGTTAGGCCCAATTTCATACAGTTTTGTCAACAATAAATAATTAAAACCCAAGAATGCTCTTTCAATTATTAAAAATGCAAAAGAAAATAAGAAATTTAACCATTTTTTAAAATGCGAACAAAAACTTACCTCCGGGGTAGACTCCGATTGCTGCTGCGACATATCGAGCTTTCCTTTCTCCAAAGTAACCGCACCGAACGCACCATACTGTCCCTTCATAACCGGACCGTACTCAGCAGTCGCACCGGACGGTAAGGCACTAGGCCCTTGGAAACACCTCTCTAGAACAGCTACAGAACGGTCTCCGCCGTCAATCAACGGCGACGAAGAACACGTCACCAACTTATGCTTCCTCCGAAGCTTAATGCTTGCCGGCTGGTTACTCTGCTGACTCGGACCGAGCCCAGGAATCGGCAAACTCAGTGGCACCATCGATGATAAGCTTTTGGTGGTAGTGGGGACGGGAGTCGTTTGAAACATTATGTGAGACATGATTACTTCTTGTTTGGATATCGAGAAAACAGAACGATTGATTTCGGTTTATTTTCCCGGAAAATTATTTAGAGAGAATTTCTTTCTTTTTTAATTTTTTCAATTTTTACTTCCTCTCTAAGGTTTACAGAGAGAGAGAGAGAGAGAGAGAGGGAGAGGGAGAAAATTAGAGAGGAAGGAAGAGATTTAGAGAGATGGCACACTAAGCGACAAAAATATTCTGATAGCGTGTAGACGCTCTGAGAGGTGAGTTAACTCAGCGGGTTGGTCACTCGAGTTGACTCAGCCGGCTAGTCGGTTGTTGCGTTCTTGGTCACTTCATCGTTAGTTAGGTCAAGGTTGCGAGAATTTGCAATCACGTTCACAATGATCAATAACATTCAGGTGCCTGATATTTTTATAATTACAAATATAATTTATTTATTTCTAATAAAAATTAAAAAAATAATTTTTTTTACAAATTCCGCAAACTTACTCAATAAAATTGGGTAAACCAAAAAAAAACTACTCAAAATATAATAAAATTCCTAAACAAACTTAATAACTAACCTTGTTTATATCATTAAAAAAAATTATCAAATATTTTTATTAAAATTTATAATAATTTTATTTTACAATAAATTTTATAAAAAAAATACATTTATCTCACTTTGATCGTAATTTTAGTAACGAAAAGATAAATATACCGTAATTTATTTACTTTTTTTATACGTAAAATTTTAATTTATTTATTTTATTTAATTTTTAATTTTTTGTAATTTATTTATATTAAATATTAATTTATATTCTAAATTTTTAATAATATTTTAACTAACATAAAATAAATATTATTATATCTTATCGCTATTTAAAAATAATTTATATTAAATTTTTTAAAATTTTATAATACAATTATTTTGGTATAAAATTTCTCTAAACTATAAAACTTATAGTATTTTAATATTAATATTAGCTAGCATCATTCAAATATTATATAATAAACTTTGTTTTAATATAGATTATTAATTTTAAATGAAGTAGTAAGTAATTTTAAATTAAATTGTTAGAAAATTAATATTTGTATAAAATTAATTAAGTTTTTTAATAAAAGATTATTTTATTTGTTTTAGAAAAAATGTCTAACAAGGTCCAAAAATTAAATATAAATAAATAAATATTTTACTTATTAAGATTAAACAAATTAAATGATATATATGTTGTTTAGTTAATCAACATATGATTAAAAAAATAAATTTATTTTGTCACGAAATTTACCAGAAAATTAAATTATCACAAATCTTAATGAAGGTATATGATAAAATCATTATTATAAAATTAATAAATTTGACTTTTGTTTCTAAAAATCCCTTTGTTTTTTTATAAAACAATTACAAATTCAATTCTCATTTTTATATGGTTTTTATTATACCAATTTAGTTATAAATATTACAATAACTTTTTATTATATATAATAAGACATAAAATTTCCGACTCATTTGAGCTTTTAAATGAGTAAATACGTTATTATAATCGATGCAATAAACACTAAATCAGTAAATACGTTATTATAAGTAAGTTTCAATAAACACTAAATCCTAATTTATTTAATATTATAAACCAATCTCGTAATAAACATTTAATTCACTATTTATAGAATTACGAGTTTATTTATTATATTAAGTGTTTTAGATTTTATGTTAGCTGTTTTTTTTTAAATTATAATTTTAAAATTTGTGTTCAAATTATAAAATTAAGATTTTAATTTCATTGTTTATAGTTTTAAATTGTTGTGATATTATTTTTTGTTAAAAAAATATAACTAATTAAATTTTCCTTTGTTCACCCATAAAAGCCATAAGTTTTAAAGCTCGGTGATTATCCTTGCACCCTTCAATATTAGTAGTTAAGAAATTTGCAAGATGTTAACATTTTAAGAGTATTTTATATATATTTTTATGTAATATAAATTTATTTATGTAAATTTTACGTAATAATATTACATTATTATCACATATTTTATATTTTTATAAAAATAATTTTTTTAAAAAATAAATAAATTATTAAAAATATAGCAACTATGATATTATTTTATTACATCGTTTTGTATATAAATTTACATCTTAATAATATGAATATTTTAATAAATATCTCAAAAATATTGAAACCCGAGTCTTAGTTGAGCTCAATAATCTTATAGCAATTATATAACTTAACCTAATTGATTGGGTTGGTATTGGTATGTTGAGCTTGTAAGGCAGGTCAAATTCAAAATGTAGAGCATTACCCTTATCAAGACACTTGCATAGTTTGAGTGGTGCTATTTACAACCCTACTATCTCTCATTTTATAAAAATGATACAACCATTTTTTATTAATGTTTTCTACAAATAATTATATGTGATAACTCGTATGCAAATTTATAAATATGAATTTAATTTGTTTCGTTTGGTCCGGAGAAGCCTTCTTGCACTCGAGCATCCACTTAAAGGAGTGCCTTGATAGAGGAGAGGCTGAAAGTAGAGAAGAAAAGAGGTGCTACACGATCTTGATCAAAAGGCATATTCGAAGTCGTTGCCCGTTGGACAAAGTTAAAATTTTATCAGATTACTCAGGACACTTGGGCTACTACATTCGAAACGGTGAAAATCGAATGTGGGGTGCTCTGTCAGCGATCATCGAGTTACCGTTTCAGCCACAAATTTGGTGAAATTCCTCCTACATTCTCTTAATTTCTCTCGTAAACTCTTTGCCAAGATTAATCAGTTCTGAGATTATTATGGATGCATGCCTTCAATTTTAAGAATAACGGTGGGTTGTGAAAGAAGAATAGTTTTAGAGATCCGTAGGTTTTCAATGGTGGCTTGGGAGCACTTTGGTATGGATATGTGGTGTTGTTCTATAAGTTATACTAAATGCACCAATTATATTAGCATGGACTTAATGCATTAGCATTCAACTCTAATGAGTTTATGTTACACTACATACATCCCTTAGCACTGATTGGTTTATTGTTTAAAATGAGAACAAGAATTATAACTTTTTTTCTTTAAAGATTTGGGAACACAAGTTTTAGTGAACACAAAAGTTGAAAATGTAACTTGTAAACTCTTTTTAAGAAAGGCAAGGCACTCACAACAGGTACATTACTTGTGTAACATTTCTCAGTCATCCTTTGCTTTCAGAACGCAAAGAAAACCAACACTTAAGGAAGGATAACAAAACCTACAACTAAACAAATACCAAAAACTTCTAAGCAAGACAAGGAATAGATTCCTTCCCTGTAGCCCTGAAAGCTATCCTTTTTCTCCCTACCATGCAACGATCAAACCCTAGCTTATTATATATATATGTATGTATGTATGTATGTATGTATAAACTCATTCATTTTCTTCATCTTCTTCAAAAAAAAATCCCCATTTAAATAATTTGAAGCGAAACAGTCATGTCCTTGGCTCGTCGTCCTCGAGTTATCGTCAACGGAATCCGAAGAACCAGAACTTTCCATTACTACTGGTGCCAAAATTGCCAACGCACAACTAGGTTTCGCTCAACTGATCCTTCAGAACTCTTTTGTCCCCATTGCTCAGCAGAACTTTATCTTGAGCTCGACATCTCACGGCCTAGACTCATCGCTGATCTCGCCGCCGGCACACAACCGTCCCGGCCACCCGCTGCCAGATTACTCGAATCATTAGCCGTCTTTCTCGACCCTTCTACACTACGGCCACCGCAGAGAAATACAAACTCCGGCAGAGGGAGAAATAATCCAGAGGATCTGCAAACTCATCACGATGAACACAGTATTCAATCCCGGATTTCCCTTCGATTCGATCAACCAGAATTCCGGGAGCTGCTGCAGCAGGATGCCATTGATGATCATATGGCACAAAACGACAGACCAGGGCCACCGCCGGCGTCGGTTTCGGCCATTGAAGCTTTGCCGAGAGTGAAAATCTCGCAGACCCACGGGGCAAACGAGGAGCATAATTGTCCTGTATGCAAAGAAGAGTTCACGGTGGAAGAAGAAGAAGTGAGAGAGTTGCCATGCAAGCATCTGTATCATTCGGAATGCATAATTCCATGGCTGAGAATTAACAACACCTGTCCAGTTTGCCGATTCGAGGTGAAGGATGATCGTGAAAATGACGATAATGATCAGCGGCAGCATATTGAATATGAGAATTATTACAGATTTGAAGAAGAATTGGCTAATAACATAGAATGGTTGTGGAATCAGTTCGTGGGTTTAAGACCAATTCGTGCATTATCAGGATGGACGCAGAGATACTTTGATTTCACGGATAGCAACAGGATTAATTCTATGTCTTCTCCCGGAGGTCAGAATTATACGTTCTTTCATTTTTTAAATCTATTTTCGCTCTCCATTTTTAAAAGTGGTGATGTTTTAATTTTCAGCTGCTTCGAGCTCATGGCGATGGTGGCCCTCTTGGCTAATTTCCTAATTAGCTATCAATTTATGCCAGCAAGCAGCAAGCAGGTTGGTATAAATACCTCACACACGTAGCTAAGCTAGTAATTTCAAGATATTTTTACATATAGCATAGCACTACAGCAAGATTACCAAGACCGCCAGTTTATTTAAGGTACATACATACATACATACATACATACACATACATACATACATACATACATACATACATACATACATATCCTTCTAAAAATCTTGCACTATTAAGATTTATTTTTTAAAAATTTTTATTAACAAAAACTTTTTGTCATTAGATGCATGCTACATTGGTTATATTAGTTTTTGATTCTTATCCCCTTTTGATCACAGAGTTGAAATACAAAGTAATTAAATAATCACAATAATTAAACACACACACACACATATATATATATATGTTATTTAATCATTTATTTTTGTATCTTGACACTTATATAATCTTTTATGTTGCAGTCTCCCATTTCAAGTTAAGAGACTCTAGTGTGTTTGTTTCCTTACTGATTTGAACTCATTTACTAAAATTATAACTTTTTTTTAATATACGTGCGTGCGCACACATACATGCATTTTTAAATTATATATATTAATTCAAACGTGTGTAAATTATATATATATATATATATATATTAATTATGTGTATGCAAGCGCGTGTGTATATTTAAATTGTATAGCCATATTAGTTTACAATGTGAGTAATAAAATGTTACTGTTTTGTCTTATTACATTTCACTCTAATGATATTTGATCTTATGAATTCTCAATCCTTTTTAGAGCGAAGTAATTTAATTTCAATAATTGGTTATTTATCTTTATTTTTCATTTTTTTTAATATTATAATAAGTAAATCCGACTTCATCTCTAAAATCCGTGTAAGCAAAACTTTAACTCGAAAACCTCTATTTTATTTCTAAAAACTTCTTATTGTTGAGAATATTTATGTAAGATAATATTTATTTTTATTTTTTAATTATTATTAAGTTGATTTATTACTAAATACACGTGTATGTGATACAATTTTATTAATACGGTTTAGTGGTTTTGTGCAAAGCATTTTCCTTTAAGAGAGCACATTTTCTTTAATAAAAAACATATTTATTCGTTCATATAAAATGTGTTTATTTATTAAAATGACTAAATTATCTTTGAATTTTGACATAAGAGTACCTAATTGATAATTATATATATTTATTTAAGTCCTTTTAAGGAAGGTTGGCAACATATTTTATTGGTATAGGCAAACTTTTTCTTCATTTACGAAATATAATTGACATTAGGGACCCAAATGTTATTATCCTATTCATTATTATTATTATTTTTATTAATTTTATTTTCGTTATCTTTGCAGATATTATGATTTAATTATAATTTTTCATTTTGTATTTAATAATTTAATGAGTAGGTAAAAAGATCGTATTTAATTTAATCACGTATGCTCTATTACTATTAAGTGTTATTAGGGACCTATCTGTTATAAATGATCAAAATTTAATATATTTTTATAATTTTAAGACTTGGTTGTCAATATCAAAATAATATGTAATTAGATAAATTGATTATATTAGAAAATAAATAGAATTTTAAAAATATTAATTTAATTTATACGTAATTACTAAATTTTGGTGTTAAGTTTTTAAAAAAAATATTTTCAAAATTAAAAAAAATATATATATAATTTTAAAAATATCTGTACAAAAAACAAACAAAATCACTGAAACTGAATTAAAAGAAAGGGAAGACGAGAAACTTGGCTTCTTGTGTTCTTGCTTGTGATGCATTTGATGATGGAAGATTGCTGCTAGAGGAGAAAAAAAAATGGGATCATCAGGCAGAGCATTGCCTCATCATCAACCTTTCGATTGGATGTCTGCACCACCCTTCAGTATGATAACAACAACCACAGCCACTCCTTATTTATCTCTCCGCCTTTCACATCTTCTACTCCGCCGCCACCGTCACCGGCTTCGTCTAAACTTCATTCTCCATTCCTCCGTCAAGGTACTCAGTTTTTCTGTTTGGTTACTGGGAAATTTATTTGTTTTCTAGGTATGTGTTACTTTGTTTGAATTTTTTTAAACTGTTTGTGGGGTCATTGAATTGATAAGGATTATTTTAGTAAAATTGCTAGAATATATCAGTTTTAAGGTTTCCACTATTAAAGGATTGGAAATAATTTTTCTGCTGTTTTAAATGAATCCCATATATTCAACAACCTAAAATATATATATATATATATATATATATATATATATATATATTTAGGGTTGCTCTCTTCAGTTATTTGATGATATTAAAGCTAATCAATGTGTGGACATGGGAAAATGAGAAGGAAACGTGTTATATTGTTGTGCATATATGAGTCTCTGTTTGCTAATACTAGGCCTTGTAGAATCTAAAATTGATGCAATTATAAAGACATTGTATGAATCACTTTTGTAGAATTGACAAATTACAACATGTAAATATTTGGTGCGACTGTAGTAAAAGTATCTGACAGATGTAGACTTTGATAGATCAACATAGGTTGGTATGTCTAAATGCCTATTCAAAATATGGGTTCACTTTGTTAAACCTTTTATTCTTTAATTAAATATCTATATAATTTGAAATAAATAAGTTGGCATGCTATGGCTGTGTTGGATCATATTTATCCGTAATGCTGAAATTCCTAGGTTATTAATTGATTGAAGAGTATGTAATAAATCAAAGCGACATACATATATTGTTGATATGAAAGTTGTTTTCCCTGCAAAATGTGTGCATGGTGCACAATTCTCTGTATTGTTTTCTCTCTGCCATCTGACATGTCTTGTTGAACAGAAACTCTCTCGTATCTGTCATGTTCCCAGATTGAAGGATCTATGGTGTGAAAGAGCCTACCAACTCAATGGAATTAATTTTCTCCAATTCTCAGATGATGCATTTGCATCATCATGTGCATCTTGCTTGTGTTTTTTCAACAGGGGAGATAATAGAAAAATTTCTGGAAATGCGGGGAAATCACATTCAGAGAAACCCAGGAGAAATTGGTTTAATGGAAGGAAATGGACTAATATCCTCCTTGCAGTTAATGTCTTGTGAGTATCACCTTCTCAGAACTATGTGAAAGATATACATAAACAATGCCTGATTCTCTACTATTTTTATTATTACCTGTTTTTCCTATTTTTGGTGGACTTCTTCTTCGTTTCCCAATTTCTGGGATACGGTGCAAGGCAGGGTAACAGCTTGCTCTTTGATTTTCTAGAATTTATATTGCACAATCAGCAACACAGGGCAAGCTGCTAGTGTGGGGAGCAAAGGTGAGATGCTTATCCTACTGAAGAAAGTGTATACATATATGTTTTTTTCAACATTTGAAGTTGCCATTTTTTTCTTCATCTTCGACATTAACTTAGAATGTATGCAGATTAATAGTCTAATTGACAAAGGGCAGTTCTGGAGGTTGGTAACGTCTTCCTTTTTGCATGCAAATATAGCACACCTTATGGTATAGTCGGAAGCTCCTGGCTTGAAATTTCTCTTACCATTGCCAATCCTTTATATTTTGGTCTGAACAGAGTCTTGCATTGTATAGGTTAACTGTTATTCTTTGAATTCCATCGGACCTACTGTGGAGAAGATCTGTGGACCAAGGAGATACCTTGCAGTTTACTTGTCCTCTGCAATTGCAAGTAACATCTTCTAAGCTTACTACCACAACTGATGAAATTTTTTTACCCATTCTTATTCTGATCATATTCTTTGAAGAAAATTAGGTTCAGCAATGAGTTATCAATTTTGTAAGCCCCCTGCAGTTGGTGCATCTGGAGCAATCTTTGGATTGGTATGTCTCTTTTGAACTCTTTTTTAGCAAAAAATGGGTCTCCTTTCTGGTCCTAGTTACCATGTTACAACTTTATAGAGCAAATAATTTAACTCAGTAAGGTTCCACATCATGTATTTTTCAATCTTAAGGTTGTCCATGAATTTTCCCCTTTATGAACCTGGAAAGCAGAAACAGTTACAGCCATGAATGCAATTTCTTTCCTTTTTTAATATGCTAGGCCATATATCCCTGTATGGTTATTTAACATGTGTAGTTTAACCTTTTATTTTGATCTCTTTCTCTTTGGCAATAATATATAATGGACTTGTTACCACCTTGGAACTTATGCTCGTTAGAGTCTGAAAAGATAACTTCCAATGCCATAGAATTTCAAGCTTAAACTTTCACTAGATTTTTACATTTTATGAACTAAGAAACATATATGACTGGAAATGTATGACTATTTTTTTGGTATTCCTGTATTATCAATTGATAGATTTTCAGATATGTGATCATTTAATCTTTATTTTATGATCCTACACACACTTCATTAAGAATGACTAAACTTCGTGCTATGTTGGGACTCACCCTATTCCTTCTGCAACCCATTAAAAAAAATAGATCAAAGAAACAATTCAGCCTTAAAATGGAAAATAATTTAGTTTTAGTCAGTGAATCTCAAGACTCTAATGCCTTAAATTTATCAAATAGTTAACTGAATGAAATTACTTTCAAGGTAATTGTTTGCTTTGTCACATCCTCTAAGTTTTTGATATAGGTTGGATCTTTTGCTGTATTTGTTATGAGGCATAGTAACATTTTTGGGGGTGGCAAAGAAGATCTGCAGCATGTAGTACAAGTGATTATCCTTAATATGGTATGTTCTGGAGCTTTGCAACATTGTCAGAAGAGGAGGAATACAGTGACTTTTCAAAAATGTTATATTTCAATCTGTTAGATTTTCTTTTGTGTGTCTGGCCATGTGTTCCAAAATGACTTGGTGATTGATGAGTATTTTTGATGCAGGCTATTGGACTTCTATCCAAAGGCATTGATAATTGGGGACATGTAAGTATACGACCTTCTCTCTGTCTCTGTTTGTCTGTGCATGTGAGTTATATTTCTGTCTTATGAATAGAAGAATTTGAATTGCACTGATTAGCATTTCAGATATGGAATATTTAATTAAAAACTTTTTTGAAGTCAGTTTCAGTATCCACTTTAAACAAAGGGACAAGAGGCATCCATGGATGGCTTTTCATTTCTCCAAAATGTTGTGTATTAGTTTAGTCATTATTGATATCAAAGCACAGACCATACCATTCTAATTTGTTACAAATACTTGCTATTCTCCACAAAGTGGCAGATTCTGATTAAGTCGTCTTCTTGTCCATGGTGCAACTGTACACTTACTATTGTTTTACAGAGGTTCTTTTCTGTATCTGGCTTTTAAAAAATAAGATGGAGGAAATTATGATTTGAAAGGGATTAAGGCAATCCGTGACAGGTTTCAGGAAGAGTCTTTTCTCTCTGTCAATGTCATAATAGTATATTGGGATGATATGAATAGGAAGGAATGTATGAAATGCTGCCATGTCATCTATGATGAGTTATAACCAACAATTGGATAATGTGTCAATGACTTACAGTGGGTTATAACTAGAGAATGAATGACACATGTAAATACTTATGGATTTATTTTCTAACAAAAAAGGCCTGTACATGTAAATGACATTACAACTTTTGGGATTTTCCAGTGAGAGTAGAGCCTGGATAAAACTTGGGAGCCACCTCAACTTCCCTAGCATTATTCTTAGTCCACCAAATTAAGAACCTTAAAGGCATGCTTTGGAGAGTCATACTTCTCCATTTATGTGCTGGAGTAACTAAGAAGTACTGCACTGGGTTACTTCCTTGTTATGTTGATTTGCATACGACAACACACAAAATGCTAACAGATGTTTATGTGGTATCCTAGTGCCACATAAATTTATTAAAATATTGATACATAGCATATCTGACTCCATTTATAAGTAGCCATGAAATAAATCCCTACCAGGCTCCAATGTGCTCATCTTATATTAACATTGTCAATGAGATTTTCTTTTAGAGATATATGTTTATATTGATGTCCACTGATTTATATCTGTGTCTATGTGTGCATATGCAACATGAATAATTTCAGCTTGGGGGCTTGCTTGGTGGAGCTGCTGTATCATGGTTTCTTGGACCTGCCTGGAAGTATGAATCGTCATCTAACAATGGTTCAAGAATTTTCTCTGACAGAGCACCAATTTTTTGCCTCATTGACAGAAAAAGAACGACCAGGAAGCTCAACTGAAGAGTTGATTGTATAGCCAGGCACTCTTCCTAAAATCCCCAGCTAATAGATAATAAGAAAAGTTGTGTTCAAACCATCTCTAAACCTGGTAGATATTCACATTCTCTGCATTAAGGTACAATAACTATTCAGTGGTACATTCTGGAAGTTTGATGAACAGATAATATTATGTCAAGTTTCTATGACAATGAAGATGTAATAATATAGTGCCATAAGTAGGTGATATCAAATTTTGCTTAAGAGTGGTAAGCTGTTTGATGATTGAGCTTCTAATCTGCAGCCAAGTTGAGCACTTTGAAGAATGAGTTCAGAACAAAACCTCCTCTATCCTCGTGCTATGCAACATAAATATCTTAAATATGAATGTTGGTGGGCTTCATTTTTTCTTATCATGGTCAAAATCTCTTTTAAGGGTATGCATGTTATAATACAGCTGTTATATTTGTACTGTCCAATAAGTTGGCCCTTACAAATGATCAGATGCTGTATGCCCCCTTCTGGATGGAGCTTCATTAACATAGTTATTCATCAGACAACTCAATATGCAGTAAAAGACCCAGATGCTGAAACTGAATTCATGTATACACGTATTTATCTTTCAATTAGTAAGATGTAAGACTAGTTTATATTCCATTTATGCAATGTATATTTTGCTTTTGCATTACATTGCAGATGCTCGAGAAGATTCTGCATATATTACACTTAGATCACTACAGACAATGATTCCTCTTGAAATCAGCAACAAAGAAAACGTTTGCGCTTCTAGACTTTGGTAACACTTTATCATTAGGAGTTGTTCCCTTTGGGAAGAACATCCTACTTGCTCTATTCCAATTTCGCAAACATTCAAGCAAGATGCGCGGCCTGCCACCTTTTTGGCTTCGACCTCGTTCTATTTCATTTACAAAGAAGTCGATTCCGTGGAGGACAAAAGGAGAAAGCGACGAGAGAGAGAGGATAAAAAAAGGGGTAAACTATTCATGAGAGCCACAATTGCCGCAGAACAAAACTCGGTAAACTCAGTATTTGACATCATTCCGCTGTGGTGCCCTGAATGCATCAAAAACTCTTCGGGGAGTATCATGAGCATAAACTATCAATATGACCAACAAAAGAGAGGGAGGATCAAGAGTCCACAAAATCCCATTAACCAGACCTCCCTGTAGAAAAGACCAGCTGCTAAAGCTGCAAGCACACAGACAAACAACAAATTTACGCAATTAGTTGTATTACCATAAATTAAGGCTAAAGCACAACGGAAAGATGCAAACATTATGGCCATGTCAGCAGAACCAAGCTATGGATGTGCATGTAACAAAAGGTTGATAGATATTGCCTAACCATACTATCATGCACGCATCACATCATGAACCAAATCATGCACAGTGAAAAAAATGCTATAAGTATACAAATGTGGTAGTACTAACTTACGTGATGGAGATGGTGCAAGAGATGGATATGGTGCAAGTGATGGAGAAGTCAGGGCCTTTGAACTTCCAGCATCACGGCCTGATCTAGAGTGATAGGATACTACAGGTAAGGGTGACAGTTTAGGAGCCAACTTTGGCAAACCAGCTGGAGGTGAATGAGATGGGTTAGCATTAGATGTTGATGAATAGCTTGGAGGAACTGTACGACTATGGTATGGACAAGGAGGGTGAGCAGTTGCAGTTGAAGGTGCAGGAGAGGGAATACGTTCAGGGCTTGGTGGATGTGGCTGGTTATTATTAGATGGTGAAATTGAGTACATAACACTAGGTGGGTGGCAATGAAGGTCGGGTGAGGGTGCTGGAGCATACCGAGAAGGGACTGGATAGGGGGAAATTGATGGTTCAGGGGAAGGAGATGGAGAAGGGGTTGGAGGGGTTGTGTGAAGTGTACCCTTTAGATAAGAAGATAAAACAACTCCATTAACTTTGCCAAAGACTGAGTTGTCAAGGCCAAGATTCTTTCCATAAGAGTCAGAGATCGTCTGAGCCAACTGTTTCAATCTCTGTGGCGGAAGATTCCCCATATCAGACATGACAGAGGCTTCAACAATGACCGGCGAAGATATTGTGGAGCCATACTTGTTTGTTATTTGCACATACACATTCTACATCACGGCAGAGGAAGATAGAAGAAGTTAAGATAACTTATACATAAAGGGATCAACCAGCATCACATACCCTATGTTTTTAAACAGCAAAACTTAAAAACTTTGGGGGAAAAAATTAATAAAGCTGCCCCTATTCACCAGCTAGTTTTCCTAAGAACTGACTAGTTGCAGGTTTTAAAGAACCATCAAGTGAAAAATCGTGAGCTCTTTTCCCCAAATATTAAACAAGTGCAATTAACTATTATTTCACATCTCAAATTTTACTAAATTCATGCTTTTGTAGATCTCTCCAGTCTCCTCAGCCTTCCCCTTTCAAAAGCAGCTCTCTTCAACTGATTTCCCATCATCTATTCTGACTTGTAGTTACTTTTGAGTCACTTCATATGCATCTGTATTTCCTAGATTTAATTCTAGTTAATGCTGCCATTATCAAACAAATGGACTTAAAATAATATGGATGTGAATGTATGAGAAACAAAAAGTTGAAGTGTATGTCCAAAGAAATTGATATTGTTTAAGTTACAGCTTGACCTAAACACTTGAGATCAAAAGTAAGGGCTTTTAACACTTCTCCTCACAAGCACAGATCAGTACAAGCTAGTCATGTGGATCCAAATATTAAATACAGGTCAACAAGTGGCCCACTTCACTCTGTGAATTATAATTTTAAATAATTAATACAATAAGAGTTCAAGGAGATTCAAATACAAGACTACAAGGTCAAGTTGGCCCACTTCACTCTGTGAATTATAATTTTAAATAATTAATACAACAAGAGTTCAAGGGGATTCAAATACAAGACTACAAGGTCAAGGATGCTTTAATACCATGTTAAGTTACCACTTGACCTAAAGCTTTAACTTATAGGAAAGGCCCCAAATAGAGACATATGATTATATCAAATGTTAAAGCAACCAAATAACATGATGCAACTAAGATGTGGATGAAACACTTGTCAAATTTTCAGGAGTTTCTTTGATTTTCAGATCATGGTACTTAATATGATTATCATTAAGATATATAATATGTCACAATATTGTCTTCGAAACACAGTATATAACTGTTTGAACAGATTAAATAAAGGATGAATAACAGAAACTGTTTACCAGTAAAAGTCCAAGATGGATCTAAATCAATGGTTCAGTATTCAACTTTATACAAGGTATTATATCTTTTTTTGTCTCTTGTCCTACAGTTAATTAAACAGATTAAGGTCTACTTTTTCTGTTATTTCTTTCATTAAGATTATTCCTACTTCAAAACCTAACAATAATTAGATCTGTATTACAACAAGAGATTTATTTGTATGAAACCAATTGCAAACCCAACCAGCTACATTCAAAGAAATATATGCTCAAAGCTGAAAGAACTTGGAATTTACCTCATAAGGCCTCAGATGCAATCCATACTTCAGCTGGTCCCTCAACTCAATGAAGTTTTCATCTATTTCAGATATAGAATTACTGAGGGTAAAGTTAAACAGAATCTGGGGTATCTGCCAAATGGAAGCAATCTGCAGAGGAATTACTGTAATTCCCCCAGGGAACTTCAATATTTCAAACATAGATGGCTCCCCAAAAATTGATGTTGTCAAAGTCAGATTGGACTCCAGGAGGAACAGCTCAATTAAAGATGACCTCAGCACACTTAAGGACACTGGATTTATGGGAACATTTATTGGAATGGAAATGACACCAAATACTACATCGGTCCAGTTAGATGCATCTGATTGGTGCATGGATAGGATAGCCACCTGCAGAGGAGAGCAAGCAACTTTTAGATCAATCTTCTATATTATTTAATAATTCATTTTACAATACAAAATAAGCTTGAAGGAAAACCTTTGTATCAGGGACACCTATTTCCCCATAGATGTCATACTCTAGCCTTCCTATACGTGGAACGAGCTCTGAAACTGGCTTCTCCAGTCTGAAAGATGCCTGAACTGAAGCTGTAATAAAGGAACAAGATGATACATAAGCACCAAGTGCAAAGTAGATCAAATTACTGATGTTAGTGGATGAATATACCAACTGTTCATATAGTTATAAACATGGAGAAATAAAGGCCTGAGTGAACGTCTACATTCACAAAACTAAAGCAATAATCTTACAAGTGTAAAATCTATATTTTTTTTATTTTTCAAATGCCCCAGTTCCTTTCCAATTTTTCTACTGGTGGAAAATGTTGTTCCAACAGAAGCACAGATTAAGTCAAACAATTCAGAAGTCACGTAGTGAACCAACATTAGTAGGTTGGGCTGCATGGAATTTCAGATATTCTAAAATATCATTGAAATGAAAATTCTAACCACTGCTCCAGAGATATTTAATATAATATCCGAATATTGCATGCACAATAACATTTTCTATCAGGTTCTTCACTATTCTGCAATCGTAATCTACACCTAAAATTTGCCAATCATTCCTCTCTCAATTGCCAGATCACTAAAGTTCATCTCTCACAAACCAATTAGTGAAGACATGCACTAATTAACAATTTAAAGTAGAATTTCCTCTAAGTGGAATTAATAAATATCACATCCTACAGATGAAAATTCATTAACTACCAGAAAGAACGAAAAATGTAGACTAGTAGTTTAAGGTTTTACTATGGATGATGTTAGGAACTATGCATACTTAGTGGATTAAATGATTACTTGGGGTTTTGGATATTTTATTTTCAAAGTGTTAAAGAAAAAGTTTGCCCCTGTCCATATTGAAACCTTTATAAGAGAAAATTGGATGGCAAGCTATTAATTATCAAACATGTCCCTTTTTTCATTTAATTTCCTTTTCTTAAAGTCATTATATTGCTAATTTACTTATTTATGTTATTATTAGTATTGTCTAAAATAATAGTTCTGTCAGTTCCATGACAACTGCAACACCCAGAAAATAAATTATAAGAATGCTTATAACTGATTCCCTTTCTTAAATTCTGAAAACAATTCCGTGTCATTTCCTCCAAGAACCAAGAAGATGGTAAATTTATGGGGATATGAACGTTGACTTACTAGCATTAAGGATGTCAGCTGTTTTATACATCAAATTAGCTTCTAGAAATCCAAAAGTATGCATGAACAAACACAACAAATAACAGCTCAGGCATGATAAATTTCAACTCCTGGATCCATGCTTTAAGAGTTCATTGAGCATATGAAAGTGCCTATGTTCTACGTACTGCCTTTTTCTGATTGCTCATAACTAGTTACAAATGGTTGGCACCAAATTGGCCATGTCCTCTGACTAGATCATTAGATGGGCAACTTCCTGATTAACCATCAACTACTGACACTCCACTAAATACACTTGGCTACTGCAGACAAGTAATTCATGCAAATCACAATAGCAGTTCTGGACATAAAAGGATTTACTGTTAAATTCCAACCATGGTACCTTAAGTTACAATCCAATAGCAGCATAAAAATTATGAAATTGCTATGACATTTATATCAACCTCCGCATCTAACCAGATGCATTGAATCTAACTGTCATTACTTGGCCAGGGATATCATCAACCAAAAGGAGAACATGCTCTAAAATCCTAGAAGGAGAAATAATGTGTGATCATCTCCTCAAAACATCATAAAGATCTATTAAACATAACAATGACGAAAATACCTGAAGTTCATCTCTTCAGAATCTCAAAAATATTAATTATAGTATAATGGGGAGAAACAACACAGCTACCCACCTACCAAACATACGAGCATGAAACCACATGGCGATGTGCTCAAATTATCAGCAATCCAAAATTACTAAACAACAAAACAAAATGATTCATATCCATACTCTCAACAATTCAAAGATCAACACAACAGAGTACATAACATTAACATGAACAAAATAAACATTAATTTTATCTTTACCTACTGCATATCCAACTGCTAAGACATCATAAAATGGTTAATTGCAAAATAAGGATACGAAATGCCTAATACCATTAACTCTAAACAACAAAACACACTAATTAGAAACCAAGAAATATGAACAAAAAAAACACTTTAACTAACAAACTGATCAAACAACAAAAAGCTTAAAACACCACAGAAGCCTAATCCGACTATAAGAACACAAAATATCACCACACACCCATTTGCTCAAAACATCAGAAGATCCTACTTATACAACAGACAAAGAAAATACAATTAACAACACACCCATTGAAAAATAACAAAGAAACCCTAATTAAACTATAAATCACGTGCCAATATACAACAATCACAACGGATGAAAACCCTAAATCGAAAAAAACACAACACAAGTGAAACGCTAAAGAAGAAAGAGGATAAGATTACATACCGCTGAGCTTAATTGCATCTTTTGCATCAAATGAAGTTTGAACTTTGTGCAAAGGAAGGACCCAGAAGATTCCAGAAAGAAAAACAGCCAGACCGAAAATCAAAAAGACGACACATTTGAGACTGAACTCCTTTGCAATCACAGACAACACCATCGAACATCTCTGACAGAAGAATATAGAAGAACCCGGATTTGGCGTCTGATGGGTCTGCTGCTCCTGCAGATTTTGCTCATTTTTCCCCATTGAAAGAGCATCTGGTTTTTCTCACTCAAAACAATATAAATTTCAGCTTTTATTTCTGGGAATAACAAGAAGGCACACAGAAGATGGAGACGAGAGTCGACTGTCAATGGTGGGCATTCGCCACAAACAGTACTCAATGCAGGGCAAAGTGGAAATTCCCCCGTTCCTCTTAAAAATTATCATTTACATTATTATACTCGTTTTCTGATTGGTTTTATTTTTTTATTTTTATTTTTATTTTTATTTTTTAATAAAAAAGTGAACACCCACTTCCCCCTTCCACCTCACTTTATACTCCCTTAGTGGATGGAGTATAGCATTTTTACTTCAATTACAGATAATAACAGTTAGGTCCCCATTGTTTATGATTATTTATATAAAGACTTGCTTTATATTGTCTATATCACATAAATCCCTTAATAAATCCTATCAAAAATTAAAATAACTTTATTATCCATATAATATTAAATTTTAATATAAGAGTTTTTTTATAATTTTTTTTTGGACTGGTATAATTTATTTTCTAATATTAATATGCTTTAAATATTATAAAAAATAAAATTATACCACTTCTAAGTACTATACCAACCCTAGAGATTTTACTACAATTAACCGTCTACACTATAAATTTTATTGATTTCTTACGGTATATAATTTATATTTTATTTAGGAGAGAGTAATATTTTCAATTAATAATTTTTAAACATATATATTCAGATATTAAGAAATAAAAAATAAGTATTTTATTCATATTTATAAAAAAAATTATAAATTCTGGTAACTTAAATACTAAAAAAGAATTTTAGTTATTTTAATAAAAAATAATATTTAATAAAAGAAAACTTATTTGTTATGTATGAATTAAATATATATATATATATATTCTAATTCTAAGAAAATATAAGCTTAGGGGTTAGAAGAGAAGCAAAGGGGAAAAGTGTAACAAATGAGGAGTCTTTCCCTTTTCATGTAATAAAATAAATTAATTATTCATCTTCTTTTGTTAATTCTTTACAAATTTGTTTTAAAACATCAATTGATTAACTTCTATTTTTCCAAATTTGTCAATGTTATTAAAATATTATTATTTAAAATCGAGACGGATAATTATAAATTTTTTAAACATGTTTTTAAAAATTCTAACAATTATTACAAAAATTTTCTAAAAATTCATTTTAAATTGCATTAATTATAAAAAAAATTATACAAAATTTAGCCTTATAAAATTGATGTGATAATATTACGTTGCTATCATCTCACACAATAACCATCACATGATCGACACGATTTAAGATATATGATGGTGATACAATGCTATCACGTAAATTTATTCGTGAGCATGGTTATCAAAAAAGTTGTATACCTAATATTGTTTTTATAAAAAAATTTTATAAATTATTTAAAGAATTTATCCATTAAAAAGGTGATTGAGACAATGCCAAAAAGGCATTGCCAAAGTTCAAGGTATGTAAATAAAAGTAGATGAATAAATATTTTTATTTGGACTAAAAAAAATAAAAATAATAAAATTATTTGTGAATTGTTAAAAAAGAAAAAAGAGAAACAAGAAGTCAATTGTAGGTAAAAGACTACAAAGACTATGCTCACTTACTTGGAAGTCACTTCTACATGTGATAATAATATTTAGATTCCTATTTTTAATTTTTTAACAAATAAATTAATAATTTGTTTTATTTATATCAAATACTTTCCCCAAAACTTATTCAAATGACAAAAATATCCCATTTAGTATTTGCCACGTCTGGTCATCGGTATTCAATATTGTAACGGTAGTTTTGTCATTTCAATAGGATTCAGGATTATTGCAGGACTAATCAATGAGGATTAACGTAGTGACTATGTGAAGAAGGAGCTTGGCAAATACCGGACATGCACGTGGACCAATCATGTTGTAGGAATTTTTGTGATCGATTATGTGCATGCATTGTCCATTTGGTTGGATGTTTCATGTTGTGCTATCATGAGACAATGATCACAATTCTAGTACATTATTATTGACTAACTTGGGTTTTTCATTAAAATAATTAAAAAATATTAACATAAACAAGATATATATATATATATAAATAATAATTATACTTGATATTTAATAAAAATAACAATAATAGTTTCGAATATCAATTTTATCTTTTTAAAGTGACATATGATTGATTTTGACTTATACAACGACCTTTAAATACTATCAACCGACAAATTAAATAGTATAATATTTTATTTATAAGTCAAAAATTTTTAAAACATTTTAATAAATATTTTATGAGTTTGGTTATTATTATTATTATTATTCTATAAAAAATAAATTATTACACTTATATTTATTTAGATAATTTCTACATTTACTCAAATTATTTAATTACTAAAATGTGCATTTTATCATATTAATTAAATTGATAAAATAATTTATTAGGAATTTATAGTTGTGAAAGTAATTTTCTAATACTTTGTAATGATATCATATATATAACTTAAATTTTTTTGTTACCAATGTATGTGTGTTACTTTTACTTAACATTGTAGTTAATTTTTTAAATAATAATGCAATTCATATATATGATTTCTCTTAAATAAATATAATTAATTAATATATAATTTAATAAAGATTAAGATTGTGTGATATATTTAATAATTAAACTAGTAATTTTGTAAAATCAAATGCGATTAATAATTATGACATATAATTCGACCTGTTTAATTGCATTTGTATGTATTTGAGACTAGATTGAAATCAATTATCATTCTTAGATTAAGACATTCTTGAAAAGTGTCGAAATTGGGTTTTATTTTTATCATTGGATTGGGTTTTATTTTTAATTTAATTTGAAAATTTATTGACAAAGTCAATTATCTTAAGATTTGTTTAATTGTTCCTTGATATACTTCATGACCGAGAAACCTTACTTTTGTTTGAAATAATTTTATTTTATTTTTCAAATATCTAGTTTTGATAATTTTTCTCAAGGAAAGGCACTAAAGACTACCGATAGGTTTATTATTTTATATATTTATATCATATATCTCTTAATTTTATTAATTAATTAATGTATTTTGTAGTTGTTGTACTTGTTTTATTATTTTGCTGGTCTTTAGAAGCAAATATGAAAAAAAAAGGGAACTTTGATGATGTATTTTCAAAATTTTCATTATTTTTTAAAGATAGAGTTAGCCTTTCCTAAGAAAAATGAGAATGCTTATTATGAAATATATTGTTAAAGACTTATTTTAGTTAAAAATAATGACACTCATTGAGAGAAAATGAAGAACAATCCTCATTATACTATGATTGACAACAAAAATATTAGTTATCAAAATAATAATAACTTTCCCTTCAAAACTTTTTAAATCATGCATAATTTTCTTTATCGGAATTAGAGATCTAAAGTTTTTTTAATTAATATCTTAGTCACCATCAAATTCAAAATGGTCATGTTGCAATAATTAAAAAAATGTATGTTTTATATTTTAGCAAATCAAGCAGAGGTCAAATTCTAGTAATAAACTAACTTATGCAGATCTTACTTTACTTATGACTATCATAACCAATTATGACTATTTCTATAAAATAATAACATATCTTTACATTCAAAATGATCATGTTGTAGTAAATAAAAAATAAATAAATGTCTCAGATTTTGACAAGTTAAGCAGATATCAAATTTTTGTCTAAAAATAATTTATTCAAATTTTACTTTGTTTAGAATTATCATAACCAAATCATGTTGATCACACCAAGGCATGATTGTTTTATATATATATATATATATAAAGAGAGTGCAACTTTATCATCAAATGAAAAGGTCAAATATAAATGAAGAAAGGTAAGAAAGAGTTCTAAAAGTGCCAAGATTAAGAAGGGTGTTTTTAATTTTACTTTTATAATTCTTTCTATATTTTATTTACTTTTAACATGTCCTTTAATAGCAAAATTTTCTTTATTAAGGTTAAAGATAAAACCTTAAATAGAATTTTCTTAGTTTTATGTAAATTTATGAAATTTTTAAATTTAATTATGGTGATTTTCGTTCATATTATGCCTAAATATTATTAGTAGATGTTTAAATAATTCGAGCCTATAACCTCTATGATTTATGCATGTGATATATTGATGCAAGATTTTGAAGACTACATTAATCCCTTGTGTTATGATGTTTTTAATATGAATAAATTGTGCCTATACTAATTTGATTGTTATTGTTATTGCATTGTAGATATAATAATAATGACCCACACCAATCATTATTACTTGTTTTAGATTAGGTGAATTTAAACTCAACACTAAGATTATATTCATAGCAAAAAATTGATGCATGTAATTAGATTGTATGTCATGAGAATTATTATCATAATAAATTGTTGAAATATCTTAATTACACAAATTTATCATGAAAGTGACAATCAATGATAGATTCCTTAAACCTTAACTTCTCTTTTCATTGATTTCTTGTTCTTGGTTTATTCTCTTGAAAAATTTCTAGTTTACTTGTTTGCTATTTTTATTTTAATTTAATTAAACCTTGATACAATTTATTTGTTTTGTATAAGTTCATTTTAGTGTTTAATAATAAAAAGTATTAATTTAACGTATTCTATGTGAGATCAACCTTATGCAATATATTTGTCAATGTTAGACTTGATTCGCATACTTGTAAATTTTAATTTGGATTCAAAAATGCTTAAATTAAAGTAATAAGAATTTAACAATAGTTATGCAATTTTATTTATTCATATTATATTCTACTAAATTAGTTATAACTCGAGAAGATATTTTTAAGTTTTAAGTTAAGGATAGTTATCATGATATTATATTAATTCTATAAAAGATTACTATTTCTTGATTTGAAAGTAGATACATCTTTAACTTTGATTCTATCATGGCTAATGAGTTTGATTCTATTATGGCTAATAAGGGTTTTAAAAATGATCAATTTATCGAATCTCTTAAACACAATAAAGTATGATAACTAATTGATAAAAAAGAATGTTGCTTTTTTATGCATTATATTTTTAAGAAACAAAAGTATTCTTATATATAAAGTATGAACAAAAAACCTATTCTATTCAAATTCTATTCCATAATTAAAGGAAACTAGATAACATCCATGCAATATTTTTTGCATTATCCTCTGTTAACAACCTCATGCTAATCCTTATAATCATCCCACATTATATTGTATTAAAGAACTCACTTCAATTCTTCCTCTCAAGTTAGTACATAGATGTAACCAATGTCCAACATGTCTAATGAATTACAAACATTTTGCTTGAGATACACTTTGCAAGGGTTTTTGCTAATTAATCTTTTGATTTTATAAAAAGGAATTGAACTACCTTAGTTTCAAGCTTTTCCTTGATAAAATGTCAATCCACTTTAACATGTGTTTATTCAATCATATGTATGTGTGGGCATTTGTGTGCTTATTATACATATGTTATAATATACATTCAAAATTTTCAAGTTTGTCCATTATCCATTTCAAATTCTCTTTTTATTTTTCAAATTTTATAAATTTTAAATTTTTCATTAAAAAATGTATGTCACCACAAATGTGCATGTAGTTATGAAAACTCAACTCATTTCTCTAAATTATTTTGTATTTTTTTTATTTTAATAATTAAAAATTAAAATATCAATAATCCTACTCATCTCAAATGATATGCTAAAATTATTCAATCATTAACTAAAAACCTGAAATATTATTGCGATGCATAATATTACTCTTAAAAACAAACATGTTTTCACCACTAAGTAAAATCCTTGAGTTTATATCGCGTCGTGCACCAAATCTACCTAAATTCAAAGTTATTTACCATACTTTGATGGGTTGTTTATCTACTATGATGAATAATTATTAATAAAGTAGGGACCTGTTTGATATTTATATAAAGTAATTTTACATTTAAAGAATTATTTTAAAGATTAGGGATCTAAATCATATAAAACAGTAGATATTCGGAAAATTTCAAAATTTTGAAAAGGAAGCGTCCAAAGGAAATTTTGCATGTGAAGTTCACGCCCGTTGACGACGGGGAAGCACGACAGCGTGATCTTTTTGAAGTTTGAAAAAGAAACCCTGAGCCCTCCTACTGCCGCGCGCTCCTTGCACTTCCTCTTCCGCCCTTAAAAGACTGAGAGTAGCAGATTCTCTCTGGATGTTGCTTTTCTTTTAAAAAAAAATGTATAAGTCTGTCTCTTTCAACTGGATTTGTATATTAAATATACCGGTTTCGAAAATTGAAGAGATGTTTCGGCTTTAGAGTTAAATTATTTGTAAGGAGAGAAAGATTGGATCTCTTGCATATGTCGCGCTTCGTTCTTTTGTAGTTTGAGCTAGGACTTACAATTTGGAAACTGTAAGCTTTCTGTTTAGTCTCTTTGTGTGTGTGTGTATATATATATATATATATATATTTATTGAATGTTTGGTTGTGAATTTTCAAATTTGAAAGAGATTGAGTTTCATAAATTTTCATTTTCTTTTGGGCACACTATACGTTAATTGTTTGAACATTTGACACAAGAGGTGCATTTGAAGTCTTAGCATGAATTTATGCAGATGAGTTTTCTGTTAGTTGCTGCACTTGGGGTGGTACATACATGCAATCAATCTGTCACTTTCTCCTGCTTCTGCGTTTATTTGTATCGTCTGTAAGAATTTCAGATTGGGTTTTACTTGGAATTTTTTTTTGTTATATCTCTTCTGGGTCTCTCAACTTTGTGTATGTTGTGTTTTTGGGTTATTTGTTGCTGCAAAGGTATGAATAAAATGTCATTGGTACTTGGGCACAATTTTGTTTGGCTGTGATTTCATTCGTATACTTGGAAAGCTTACATTAAATTTTAACAATTGAACCTTGGCGTGCATGTCTTTTTTTACTTGTTTCTTCTTTTGGTAAATGAACATCTAAAATGGTCACATAGTTGTAAGAGACGTCAATTTGAGGAATTTTCGCACTATATTTCGCTGATAATGATGATTCTCAAATTGGCAATTGCTTTTAGTTGATTAATCTTCCTTAACGATCACAGTTTCATTACTTCTTTCTATTTTTCCAATAATTTGACTTAATGTTGCGCTATTCATTAATGACGGTAAACTGTTTGATTGATGACCTCGGACAATGGACTCACTCCCAGATGCAATTGTTCAATACATCTTATCACACATGCATAATGCGAGGGACGTGGCGCTTTGTAACTGTGTATCCAAGCGATCGAAGGAATCGATTCCTTACCTTAAAAGCCTATACTCTACTAGAAATTCTTTTGATAACCACAGTTGTACTGACTCACCTGATAATATTGTATCGGAGATGATATCTTCAATTATTTGTTAGAGGAGCTTGTTGTGTACACCGCATTCTCGGGTGTAGGCCTTCACTCGTTGGCTAATGCTAGTAGGTCAGGCCTCAAGCATCTTGAGTTTCGAATGGATAATCTTGCTTATTATCAGGCGTCTCCGGAGAGCCCATCGAAATTGGATTGTATTACCGGTGCAAAGCATTTGGAGACCTTAAATCTATGGGGAGTGCGAATGGCTAATTCTCCTGAGTGGAAGATTGAAGGATCCCGCTCTGTCCATTGCATTGAGGGCTTGTCCTAATTTGACCAAGTTGTTGTTTCTTAGCTGTGAAGGAGTTATGTCAGTTTCAATTGAGTTGCCATATTTGGGGCATTGTGAGTTGGATTTTTATAGTCTGGGTAACTGTTCACTTTCTCTCTCGTGTCCGAAAATGGAATACCTTGAGGTTGGATTAGGGTTCAGGAGACTAATTGCTTGATGCAGGTAACTTTCTTTTCTAGGACTTACTAAGAACTCCAATATTGCTGTTTATTACCGTCCAGTTTTTCCTTAGTTCATTCCGATGATGCAAAGTTTCCAAATTATTCAAACTATATATGTAATTAGATTTTATATTTTTGGAAATGCTTTAGGGTGAGTCTACATGGTTAATTTTGGGAAGCTTGTGGCTCTCGAGTCATTGACCTTCAGACGGGTCGAGTGGTGTTGGGATGCAATAAGCAAAAAATGCATCAATGGGCAAGTGAGGTGAAGCAGCTTTACAAGAAAGTTGAATTCACCGGGGATTTCGATACCCTTCGGCCCTTTGTGGAGGTTGACTTCGTTGATTTCTTTAATAACCATCCCAAGTTGCTTTGATATCCACGGAGCCATGTTCGCAGCTCTTTGCCAGAAGAACAGCCTGAAAAGTGTGAGTTGATGGTCTGGTACTATTGTCATTTATCTGCATAAATGAACTTTCAAGATTGCATACATTGATGGAGATATACTTTCACTTTTGTTGCAGGTGGAATCAGGGTTCGTGATTCCGTTTCTGGAAGAGGTGGTGACCACTGTGAGATCACCATTAAATGCTGAACAGAAAAGGAGCACTCTTGACTTCTGTTGAAGTATGGGAAATGTTTAAAGACAATGCTAATAAGAATCTTTCAAATGAAGGGCAGCCACAGCAGTTGGGACGATTTCTTCAATGAGATATGCAGGTTCAGATGCATGAACCGCAAGATTGTTCGAATTGAATAGAAAGCCTGCATGAGGCAAGTCATTTACATTTTTCCTATTTCAGTTTAACATTATTGTCCCTAATTAACAGCTTTGACTGCTGATTTGATTAAAACTTTAACCATTGTTTAATGATTGGTTTCATAAAATCAAATTCTTTCTTTTTTCCCCTCGATTTTAGCCTGTTGTATTTGGAATTTGAATCAAATAGCAATTGGTACTTTCTTATTATTTCATCTGATATCCCATCAGTAGTACATATGCTTGACATGCTTTTAACAGCAGGCTACGAAGATAGAATACTTGAGGTAATGACAGTACTATTTCATTAAATTCTTAACTTTGTGTATTATTTTTTTATATTGAGGGCTACACATGACAATAACTTAACAGAGTAGATGCGATCATTGCCAAGATATTGCTCGAGATTTGTGCTAGATATATATTAGGGTTTTGATTAAATATATTATTCTTTGCCTTTATTATTAATTTTGGACAATCCCATCAAGAGTCTGCTTTGGCATAGTTTTTTAAAATAGGACTGTTTAGGGAAAATATTATGCCATTAGTTATAAGTAGAGTTTTTAACCACATTTTCTAATAAAAATTGTGTATTATAATAGACATGCTTTTCTTTAGTTATGTTATGTCAGAGATAAAGCAAACTGTTAAATCAAAATTAAAAAAAATATATTAGAAATTTTAAAAATTTTACTACCTTTTTAATCTTACATAAGCTCTTCCTTGGTATCAAACAAAATGACCCAAAAAAAAACACATTGAAAGAAGTTTCGAAGGTATGGCATTGACACTTGAGCTAATGTATAACCTAGTTTAAAGCTGCTAGACTTGTCTTGTTCAAGGTTAAATGATCCAGACAATGAGAGCAAAAGCCATTGAACATATGCGATGAAAATGCACAATCTTTCATTGTTCTAGGGGACATCTCTTACTACAAAATCAGAGTATCAAAAATTATATAACAGAGTAGTAGAAATACTGTATTTTTAAAGATGGAATTTCAATTGGGAATATTGAATGATGTAACACTGGCGTAGTTATTAATCTACATAACAATCCATAACAACAGCAACTCAATTCGTACATCATATCAGAAATAGGGAAATTGCAAACTCTGATGGCCGCTTCATGAAATATCACTACTTTATCTCCCACTGTTAAGATGGTGAGACAGGTAACTACTAATTAAACAAGTACAGGCAATCATGCAGAAACTGAACCAACCAAGTTTACAGTAACGACAAACAAAATGACCTCAACCTTTCAGATGATCGGAGCCATAAATGGCAACATTCTCTCTCTTTTATAGACCATAAAACACATTTCTCAAAATGGAAGACTATAATACCATCAAGTATCCTGCGTTAAATAATACCATCAAGGATCTTATAGGTCATGATGATTAAGGAATGAAGAATTGAATTTTTCCTTATCATATTAAAAGCTGGATGCTTAATAAATGTATCAAAATTTCCTGCTACACTATTTGTTTCTTCAGGAAGGTTAAAAAAATTCCTAGAATTCACTCTTTTTCAAGAAATTTTAATGTGAGTAGAAAATCTAGATAAGCTTCTTCTTCTGAAAGAATCGCTTCAGGTGCCACACCTGCAGAGCTGAAGCCACAATGCAGACTCCCAAGGACATGATACTGAACCATGCCACTTTTGAATTTGTTCTTTCACTTACTTCCCTCATCTCTGCTTCCCTGAAAGTATATGCCAGAGTAATTTGCATTAAGTTAAATAGAAAGCAAGAAAACTTCGAAACACTTTCAACTAGAGTACTAAAGCTTACTTGCTCTTAAGATAGAGTAGATTCTCGTGTATAGCCTCCACCACCCCTTCAAGTTTCCTCAGTTCAAGCTCCACACCCTATTTATCAGCAATGAATGACAATACCACACTTAGTCAACAAGAGTAACAAAAAACAAAATAAGAAGTTAAAAGTATGTGGTAAAAAAGCATATCTTATGGTTTCCAACGAAATATCATAAACAGAATGAAATTTGGTCCTTAATTCAAAACTTTTTCCAAAATGTCTTGCTTATCTAAAGCCCACCCAATAATCAAATTTCAAAACTGAAGAAAACAATCTTTGATACGATACAAACAACAGAAATTACCAAAATAATGCAACAAGCTTCATGTTCATAAAATTGGCATTTTCTCAAACTACCGTGACTTTTCTTGGCAGCAAAATTAACGATTAAATTTATCACAATGCTGCCTGTTCATTTCTAAAACCTGATGGGAATAAGTTTCGGAAAACTATGAAGAATGCCAAGGTGAATAGCAGTAGGCCTTTTGGCGTAATTTAACCACCAATTGCTCACATGGAAGGGGATGGATCAAAGTGATAAACAGCAGTCTGTAAAGGGTGTTAATCAGGCTTAAGTTTGCTTCAAACCAACTCCGGTGATGTTAGTGCTGGGGCACCATCCAGGTAATCTCAAGAGCATCTTTCACCACTGGGTGTGAATATTAAGGAGAAATTGACCGCTAAATAATACTGCCATTCAATTTTTTACCTCAAATATATCGTAACAATTATAATTTCAGAAAAGTAAAATTGGAAGAAATTTTTAAACAAAAGCCAGTTCCTACTACAGTAATAGAAAGGAAATGATAAATTACTCACTTCAATTTTCTCTTTTCTTGCAACTGATTCCCAATCCTTTGCCGCAATTCCAGTTTTCCAGTCAATGTTTACAGCTACATCTCCGCCTGATGGGTTATGGCCATCCACCCAAAAACATGCCAGGTAGTTGCCAGCTTCGTGAGTGGTAAAAGCAAACTGACCATAAGTCACATTCTCCTTGTGATGAAGATTGTTCCCATATGGTGACGTCACCTATTGTACAACACCAATCCCTTGAGAGAGCTTTGCGAGAAAGCAGCTATTGAGGGATTTAGTTACTTAAAATGATTTTTTTTCCCAGAAAAACATTAATGAAATGATTCTTCAATAAGCACTTTCTATCTATTTTAACTAAACACTACAAAATAAATGCAAAATCACTTCAAATGATTAGTTAAAGGTCTCCCAAACACGCTACGTGAAAGAAAACATTTGATTCCTGTTCTCTAAGAAGAAACTAGCTGTTTCCTAAACGCACAAATGATATCTTTGAACATTCAATAAAATAAAATACATTAATCACTAAATCAACGAAACTGCATGTTTTTTTTTACTCGTCAATTTTCATAAAAATTCATTTTTTTTTGTTCAAACAAGTAGCCAATACATTCAAAATACCAATACTCCCCCCTAAATGCATCTGATACAAAATCCCCAAGCGTACAAAAAGAAAAAAAACCTAACTGTACTGAATAACGGAAATCAAAAGTCAAACCTTCTATATTCCCATTCTAATCTCGGTTGATCCAAAGAAACAGCATGAAATCGAAAAAAAAAGAGGTTCTTACCTTGACGGCAATGGTGGGAACGTTAGAGTGATCTTCGGAAACGACGACGTAGTCAGCCAACACGACAACGTTGTTCTGGATTTCCTCCGACACGCATTTGGTTCCGGTCGGCGGTAGATTCAACCATACGGCGTCGCCCGCCAGAATATTAATCGTGAAAAATAGGACAAAAACGGGAAACAAGACCTCCCTGCGCATACTAGCAGTCTTCGACATGGCTATCTTCTCTCTCTTTCGAATTTACAGTTTCGATTGCTTTCGGAGTGATAATTGTGTGCTGTATTGGGTTGTCGCCTTCCTTTTGGATCTGTTTCATGCAGCCGTTGTTTTTATCATCTTTTATTGTCTAATAACATTTGAGTCCCCAACATTTTTCTTCTTATAAATGAACATATTTCATTTACCTCCTTAATTTTTATTAAAATAACTTAAATATTTTTAATAAATATCGTTAATTTTAAAAATTATTATGTGTACAAATATAAAAAAAAATCATTATTTTGTTTATCTACATAATTTTTAAAAAATAATTTACAAGTTATATCGCACATGCATTTATCAAAATTGTTAAATAAACCATAATAATTTGATGATTTTTAAGTTTACCACATACATAAATACTCATAAAATCTTTTAATAGATTGAAGATAGTTTTCTTCCTAATTAATCATGAATTTTTGGGTTTTATCATATATGTGTCTCTTCAAAAATTCATGGTAAAATTACATAAGAATGTCAATATTTAAAAAAGGGGAAAAAAAAAGAAATGAGGGACTTATGATAAAAAAAATATATAATGCTCTTAAGATATAAATATTTAAAAATTTAGGGACCTTCATGTTGTATTTGTAGTTATTATTATTATTATATTTGAAAAATTTTCAAGTCTGGCATAAAAGGCCACGTTTTCTTGGATTTGTTTAAGTTGGCATGGTTCGTAAATAAAAGTAGATAATAATAAATATTTATATTATGATCAATGATGTAAATTTTGTAATACTATAAATATATAGTTAATAATTTAAAAATATATTTACTAACTCATCAGTGTTAATATATATATATATATATTTAAAAAAGATCGAGAATTCTTTAATTTTATATAATTTTTTTACACTATTTTTTAATCGTTTTAATAATTAAAATTTAATTTAATTTAATTTATATAATTAATATATTATTATTAATGCATGTTCAATATTTAATCTCAACTATTAAAAATATATTGATTTAACAGTTAAAAAATTAGTATGATAAAACTAAGTAAAATTAAAGAATTATCAATTTTTTTTAATTTATTATAAAAATTTTAATATATATATATATATATATATACACTTATATATTTATTTATAAATTAGTTTTACTTACTTTGAATGGGTTATTTTAGATTAAGTATCATGAGTGGCATCTTTTTTAATGGTCCACTTGCCATGTAACAATTGTATTTCTTTTATAAATAAACTTATAATTCATTCATACATGGAATTTAATGGTAAACATTATTTATTAACTTTAAATTTCCATCGTTAGATTTGTACGTATCTATTTTAAGTTTTAAAAAAATTAAAAAAATATATATATTATCAATTTAGTGGGTATATAATACTAATAATCGTAATATTAAACATTCAAAATATATATATATATATATATATATATCCTTAAAATGAAGAACGATCCTCTCTTAATTTTGATTTTTATGAATTTAATGATACATAAATAAATGATTTAATTTTTTATTATTCTTAATTTTTAAACTTTTAATAAATAAAATTTAATTAATATTATTTTTTTTTCTCAAACGGTCATTTATTTTGTATACAAATGAATTAAAAAAATAAATAGACCTTTTATCAATGGCCTTTGCTAACCTATCCGTTTACGGTAGTATTCTCCTCCCACACACTTATTCCTTTCCATATTCTTCTTCCTTCCAAGTCTCTTTCTTCTTCGTTCAATCATGGAGGCTCTCATTTCTCAGTTCACTTTACTTTCAGACCAAGCTTGCCAAGACAAGGACTTCGACCCTTACGCCATCGAAGAGTTGATGAAACTGTTCGAGATCGAAGCTTACAACTCCTTGGCAGCCATGGAAGTTGACAACGACAAAGAAGTTGAAGAATCTGAAATCTCCGTGCAAAAAGCTGAGGAATATCTTGAGTCAGTCATGGAAAGCGCCATGGACGAGTTCAGAAGGTTTGAGGAAGAAATGGAGAAGATGGAGAAAGCAGAAATGAATGGTTTAGTTGAGACTGCCGAGAAAGCTAGAAAGTGGGGCAAGTTGATGGAAAAAACAGCAACTTCTGCTGCCAAGAAGTATATTGAAACTGCTATGTATTCTTCTGCTTTGAAAGAAATCCCTTCTTCAAAGAGTGTTCATCCTTCTTGATTAATTTCAGAAAAGAATTCTGTTTGTTTTCTGTATCCTGTAATGGGTTATGAAAAACTAATCATCATACCCCACATATTAAGAATCTCGTAATACATGGGATTAAAAGATAATAAATGATTTATATTTTATTTAATTAAATTTATTAATTATTTATGATTTTTTATATTATTAAATTTATTTTAATAAATATGTAAGTGTAATAATATTTAATTATTTAAATATTAAAAAAATTATAAGTATGCATATTATAATATTCTTTAAAATTATATAAAATTTAATTTTTATTTAAAATTTTAGATGGAAAGCACAGACGCTATCTGACATCAAGGCAAGAGTCAAAATCCAATATTATGGGGTCATATTGTCATTTCAATAGAATCTAGGGATTTGTATGATATAAATGCTAAAATTATATTCTTTTTGTAATAATATAAAAAAGTGATCCTAGTTTTATTGTGCCAAAATTTATTATTTAAAAAAAACCCGAGTCATTGTCGGGGCTACGGGGGTTGGAGCATGCTTCGAAGTCATCTTTAATCTTGGTATGTTTGCGTTTGCTGTTAAAAGAGAGTCAAAAATCCTCGTTGCTGCGCAAAGTTTCTGGTAATCAATTTCAGTGTCTCAATCACTAATATTTGTTTTTTTTTCATTCAAAGTTGTTGGTTTAGGGTTTTGATTTGAAGTAATTTTTCCTCTGTAAGTTTTCGATTCGATTTCATGCAAAGGTCAACAAACTTGAGATCTTAAAGGTACACCTGAAGATTTAGGTTCTTAAAATTTCTGATTGTTTACCGAGAAAGTCCAAGGAACGGAAAGTCATATTTTTTTTTCATGCGTTTAAATATAACATGCTGCAGTCCATGTATTTGATTATTTTGAATCCATATAATGAGATTAGATTATGCCGAATCTGTATGTAATAAGATTAAATGGGTTGCTCTTATTGTTGACATAATTAGATGTTCTCTGATGTACACTCGGTGAATTTATTACTGTCTCTTGAGTTACAACGAAAGGACTTTTATTGATTTAGATATAGATTGTTTTTGAATTTTTACTAGAAGAGTCTTGAAAGATCTCAAGTTGCTCTTGCTGTTGTTAACAGTCTCTCGATAGAATGTTATTGAATTAACTGGTCTGATTTGTTTTGGATTGACAGTGATAAGTATATTCACTCTCTTTAGTTATTATCATGGGAAACTAAGGTGCCAATTTTTTAAGAGGACAACATGAGACGTCTTTGCTAATTTAATTTGAAAAATGCTTTTGTGGAACACCAAAATTATTTGTCAAAATATACACAGGATTTTCAAAACAATAAAAAAGCACTTTTGCATCATTTTCTGGAGATGATGTGTATTTGTGTACTCCTAAATCCTTTCCATCTCTCTTTTTCCCATTACTCAGCTGCAGTATCTCTCAGCCTTCATTCGCGTAAAAAACTCTTACTAACCTCCTCTCTGCAAATGCATGTTCCCTCTCCTGTTACTCTTTCCTGCAATGTCAAGCACTGATTGAACTTACATTTTCCTTAGTTTTTCTAGCTTTGAACGCTAATCCCTCTTGATGTACAAAATACACCAATACCTGACTCAGCACAGGAATGAGCTCTCCCACAAACATGATTTTGTTTTATGAGAGCAAGGAATGAAGATTACTACACAAAGAACTATAAGATCAAGGAAAGAAAGATTATTATTTTCTTTGAAAAATCTTCAACAATAGTTAAGTCGAAAGTAAACAATGTATTACTTTTAAAAATATAATGTGTGGGTGCTTCAAGTGATCCCATGCACACATAGTGTTTGATTAGTACAATGGAATTATTTAAATCAATTTAATTTTTATTTCTGTATGATAGTTAAGTGAAGTCTTATCATTGCATAATTTATCTGTGAATTTATCTTTTTTCACTAGCAGCAAGTGTAATATTATCTGTTGGTCTATTTTAGTTCTGCAGGTCAGCAAGTGAGGATTGTATTAATCTAAGCTTGAGTTGGTAAGAAATGCCCAGGGACTTGTCATGGTCACGTTCACCGTCATATAGGCGGAGACATTCACCATCACCTAGGTACAGCAAGAGGAGTCGAAGAGATAGAAGCTGGTCACCATATTCTTATAGCAGGTGATCCCGTTTATATTCTCACTCTTTTGCATTAATGTGATTAATTATCAAGCAATTGTATCAAAGATTGGGAACTCAAATATCTCATGGGGATTGGAAATACAATATGTTCGAGTTGCTCTGCACGTATCCAATCCTTCTCTGTTGAGCTGTTGGTGCTATTCAACTTTTCTCTTGATTAAAGACGACAAATTCACTGTAAATGGATGCATGTTATGAGAAAACGTCAAAGACAATAAATATGCAAGGTTTGAAATTATTGGGTTGCGAATGTGGTAGGAGTGGTAGATGGATAAACCGGCTGCCAAATAGAAGGTACTGGTGCAACTGGATACCCTCTAATGTGGAAGAAATTTGGCTTATCGCTTCCTTGGTAACAGATTAATTATCAAGATGCAAATCCACGTTTCATGAAACGGGGATATCCAATATGTACATAGTGCAGATTGTTGTTCTGAACCAGGCTTCTACATGAAGAATCTGCAGTTGCTCATTATCGAGGGTTCTTTGTTTCATATGTTCAAGTTTATAGGAATGGATTGGATTTTTTCCTGATATGGTTCTGATGTTTTCTGTGTTCAAAAGTCTTCTCTTTGCCATAGTTTCTGGAGCACATTCATGACGTATCAAAGTTGTGCTGTGTTTTGGTATTACTGTTTTTTCGAGAAAGTATTTGATGACTATCTTGCCTGACTCACATGTGTTTATCAACATCTTACAGCATCTGACATTTCTGTGAACTGACTCTTGTATAGAAAACTAGAAAAGATTACGAAAATAAATGTCTGGAGCTAAATATCTGGTAGGCTTTGGCAGTTAGATAGGATGAATGTACTTCACAATAATAATCAAAAGCTCAATTTCTTCCCATTTTAAGGGATGGGAAGTGAGCAGGTGATGGGTGCCGATGGGTGTCCTTTTGTTGCTCGATTCTGACATTAGCTGCTTCATGTGATAAAAGATGGAGCACACAATGGTTATTCTTAACAATGTGTGAGGTAAATGTACATATTTATGGCAGCAGATGGTGGACCTGATTGGTACTTCTGCTTTATTATGTGATGCCAAAAGTTTTTCTGTTGCTCAATCGTTTTTATATTATTATACAGACGAAAAAGTCGCTCGATTTCCCCACGACGACGTAAAGGACATTCTCCTTCCCCAAGACATCGTAAAAGTCGTTCTCCCACTCCAAGGCGTTATAAGAGGCAAAGAAGTAGGAGTTCTTCACTGTCTCCTACTCATAAATCTTCAAGTCCAAGTCTTGGGTCATTAGAGGGAAAAAATGCAAGTGAAAAATCGAGAAAAGAAGAGGAAGAGAAAAAAAGGTAAACTTCATAAGTTTTGCTGTTTTATTCAGTTTACTGTCATTTTCTTTTATTGCCTTAGTTTGAGTTCACCATTGGAGTACTTATATACTTTGGCTACAACTCTGAAGGATCATATTTATGCTATCCTTTTGCTGAGTTGTGTGGAAAATCTGTGTGTTGTGATCAGTTTATTGTTTTCTTCTTTTATCACATTCAGTTTTGTAGTATCCATAGCTACATTTACATTAACTGTACTTTTGATGGCTGTGGATAAATATCAAAGCTTGCATATATCAGAAGTGTGGAAAATGGCTGGTGTTTTTCTGTCCTGGTTCTATCTCAATTGGAAATATTTGAAATTCTAGCGACTATAAGAACTATGTTATGAGACTAAGGTCTTATATGAAATTTGTGGTATAAATTGCTAGATTTACTTGGATGTATCTCTTTTCTGTTCATATTAACATTGTGAATTTTATGCCTTCTTCAAGCTTAGGGCTATGGCTTCTAAGGTAGCTCATTGAAAATCAGGCATTTCAGACTTTTGACAGTTCAATGCTGGAGTCCATTCATGCATGATAATTGTGTGGGACAGTTATAGGAGAGTGCACTTGCACTTGCCTGACATATTTCTGGAGTGCAAAAAAATTGGGATGAAATTTTCAGATATCTGCATACCTGGTAAATGTTCTACTTGTGGTTTTGCTGCAAGCAAACAAAAATGTGACTGTCTTAATTATATATGCTTAACAGTATCAATGCACGAACATACATCTGTTTAGTTGCGTCCTCATATCTAGATTCTCAACGGTTTTCATGTCTGATATTGATATTGGAACAGGATGCTTGTATCTATGATATACAGGTCATAGTCTAAGGGTTAATAACCTGGAGCACAAAGTTGATACGCATATTTCAACATGTTTTTCCATCTCCATGTCTTTCCTCGTTAATATCTATCTGATCTGATGTTATTTTGGGTTGATTTCCACGTCACTAAATTTTCTTTTCTATGCATGACTGAATTGCAGCCTATTAACCTATTTAAGTTAGTTCACCAGGATATAAACAAGGAACCTAAATAAGTTTGTTGCTGGTGACTTCAATTTTCCAAACATTCTAATATTCATTGGATAAGGCCCAATTGGGCAGGAAAATTACTGTAGATCCCTCTTAAGAATATTGTGTATCAAACTTACAATTCATGGGAATATCCTGTTACAATTTCCCTACATATTATTGTATAAGGAATGTAGTATTACATCGTGGTGAATGGACAATGCTTGTATAGTATGCCAAGTTTGTATGTCAAGTGAAAAGTATGTGCTGAGTGACCTTTTGCGAACTTGATTGATGATGTGAAGTCTAGTGTGACAGACACTCCTTTTGCTTGTAGAGATATTACATAGCTGAAGTGTGTGCTGGTGAATGGCATATGGCAAAGTTCTGTATGCTCTATATGATTCAATGGCCTTCTTAGAAGCACATTTTGGCGTGGATTGATATTTTCCTGCATCTTAACCTGTACATGGTGGTCTTTCTTTGAAGTAGGATTGGATTTGCCCTGTGGTATTGGGCTGAAGCTTTATTTTATCATCATAAAGAAGAGGTTTAGTTGCTTCTTGCCAACGTTGTAAAATATAGTTTATGATTTTGTAGTTTCTTTTTCCTTTTAATCCTTTTAGCTTCAAAGTTTATCGAGTTAGGCTTTCAGTTTAAATTTCTTCATTACGAAATACAAGTCTGATACATGCTTTTTGTTTTTCCCTCAAGTTCTCTGATTTTTTAATCTCTGAAATTTTCAGCCTTTGTTTTAGCTGATTTTCCATGATTTTTCTGATCAAGATACATGTTTTGTTATTCAGTATGCTATCATTGTCCTTAATCCTAATGCCTTAACCTAATATCCAAATTTGGAATTATGGATTACTTTTTCAAATCTCCCTCCCTTAATAGTGGTCTGGGTTACAGATTACAATCAACAGAAATCTAATGATGCAAGAAAATAATTCTTTGATTAAAAGCAGTAATACAGAATTCAATTTGTGGTTGATATATGAATTACTTTAGCTAATTACTAGTTTCTTCACTATCATCATTAGCAGTATATCTTCATCTCGTGTGACCTAGTGAACTTAACTAGTCTCAACCCAAATCAGCTTAACCCAGGTCTCAGCTTGGGCTGACAGTGTTCAAAAGGTGATTGTGGTTTAACCTATGCTGTACTGTTAAGCATACTGTGAAACTCTTCTAATTGAGCTTCAATGGATATTCAACTCCATTCAACTTAGCCTTAACTGCAGTCCCAGTTCTCTATGTACTTCCCCAGTCCTGTTGTCTTCTGAAAGTGCTTTTGTTAGCTTTTGAATGAATGACATTTGTGTGAATGCATGGTTGCTTTCAACATATAAATATGCGAGAAAAAGCCACTTTTCTTGTCAAAAGAATGCATAGGGTTGTATATTCTGGTAATTAGTTTTAAAACTGCGGCAGGTTACTTTGACATTTTCTCCACAGGCTTTTCTGAAGGAAGATACTGCTGTATACTGCTGTAATTCAACTTGTTATATTTGATGATCATTGGGTGCCTCCTTTATCTACTATTCACCAGTTTTGAAATTGATTTGTTTGGATCAGGATTCAGTTAGAGGTATGCCTTAAAAGCATGAGCATAATTTTTAGTGCCTTTATCATTATGAAGGTTAGTTTGCCATTTATTGCAGCTAAATAGCAAATAAGGAGAGAGGAAAAAGAAAGGAGAAAAAATATTTGAAAAAAAGAATAACATTTTTGTCTTGTTTTAGTTGTAGTTTGTCTGGATATGGAGACATCTGCAGTAGGCAGTGTGGCATATTCTACTGAACCAGGAACAGTCATTTTCCCTGTTAACTTTTCCTCTTCTTTTTCCAGGCGTCAACAAGAAGCAGAACTGAAATTGATTGAAGAAGAAACTGCAAGAAGAGTGGAAGAAGCAATTAGGAAGAAAGTTGAAGAGAGCTTGAACTCTCAGGAGATAAAGCTGGAAATACAAAGCCGATTGGAGGAGGGGAGGAAGAGACTTCTTGATGATGTTGAAGCTCAACTGGAGAAAGAAAAGGAAGCTGCTCTTGTTGAGGCTAGAAGAAAGGAGGCAAGTATTTCTGACAAGAAACCTTTGTCAAATCAATTAATGCTTTTTTTTTCTATTGTCATAAACTTGCTGCAATGTGGAAGGCACGCCAATACATTCTGCAAAAGCATTTTCTTTTTTATTTGCCTAGTAGCAGTCATTATGTTAAACCTTGGGGTAGATTACCCTTATTTTGCATAGAGCAAAATAGAGTGCTTTTTCCTTTTATTTTTTAAAGATAAAAAAATTACATGATTACTTATTGTAAGAATTTGAAAAAGGGAAGGTGGTGCAGTACTTTTTTGTTGGAAATAAGGTTGAGGGATCATGATTCGTCTTTGTTTTCTTCATAATTATTTTGTCATTACGTAACATTCAGGAGATGATCATGGCTTGGTCCTTTTTTGATTTCTTTTGAAAGAAGTCGACACTTACCTTTTTTTGAAAACGGGTTAATTGTTGCCTCTGTCAGAGCTGGGGGCAGCTGACTTAACCTATGCTAAACTGAGTATTTTCATCACAAAGTCAGAGGAGTACTTGATTTATGTTAATTTCAGGAACAAGCTCGAAAGGAGAAAGAGGAATTGGAGAAAATGCTCGAAGAGAACCGGCGGAGGGTGGAAGAATCTCAAAGAAAGGAAGCGGAGGAGCAGCAAAGGAGAGAAGAGGAACGTTACCGTGAACTAGAACGCATCCAAAGAGAAAAAGAAGAGGCCATGCGAAGGAAGAAACAACAAGAGGAGGAAGAACGTGTAAACCAGATGAAGTTGTTGGGTAAGAACAAATCTCGGCCAAAGTTATCGTTTGCTTTTGGCTCTAAATGAAACTGTATGAAGAAAGCTAGTTTAGTTTCAGATATCTGCTTGTGCTTGACTAGTTGTTCGCCATTTAAATGATCGATACAGTTTATGTTTCACCTTTATATGTGAGAAAATCCAATCTTTGTTAACATTTTCACAAGCTATTACCAATGTCTCATCTTTATTATTATTATTATTTTAAAAAATATATTTAAGATTTGTTTATAAAATATAATTCAATTTGAGCTTAATGTGGTACTCGGTGAAGTAACTTCAGTCGAGTACCACAATACAATCACATTCTATGTCATGCACATGCATACGTAGAGTAGCCCTCGAAGGACCAAGTGCCCCATGTGACTTGCTGAGCGGTGGAGTATCATTAGAGCACAATGGTTATCTCTGCCAAGCATATATGTATAGTAGCTCTTAAAGAACAAAGCGCCCAACATTACTACCCGAATGCTTGCTATCAATTTACAAGATAAATCTATCGAAAGCTTGTCGTTAATTTAAAGGATCAATATTTGAGTAGTATTTCTTACTTTATAATATAAAGATAACTCATTTTTCAATTTAACATGGAATGTGATATTTTTATTTAAGTAATCAGTTAATATTATTAACATGATAAATTCATTCATTATTTATTTACTTTATTTGTATTATCTAATATCACAATATTTACAAAATTTATATCTACGTGACAATCTTTTATTGGGCAATAAAATATACATTTTAGAGTTGCACGTGTGAATATAAATTTTGTTCGAGCGATAATCCCTTGTTGGACTATAAAATATATATTTTAAATGAGTACATTCTAATATAAATTTAAGTTTATTTTTATATTATTTATTACAGATTAAATAATTATTATTATTCAAAATACAAAACTCATACAACACGATTTAATGTCTATATGTGTGCCTTGATATGTTCCAAAAATTATAATTTTATTAGTGTAAGGAATTAGTACATGGTTTAAAACCTATTACTATATTTAATAACATTATTTACTGCGGTGTCAGTACAAAATTGTCTAAAATATTCGGTGTTAGTATAAAATTATCTAAAATAACTAAAAAATAAAATTTTTAAAATTAAATTTACAAGTAAATTTTTTTAAAAAATATTTAATATATATTTTAAATCAAATATTTAAAACAAGGGATTGTCTACCATCCATATGTTAATCATATATTTAAATATTTTAAATTAATTATTGATTATTTTAAATTTTTTTATCAGTATTTTAAATATTTTTGTTAAATATTTAAAAAAAATTTTGTCTCATATTTGAAGAAATGAATATAATTTTTTAAATTTTTAATTAGTAAATTTATTGTTTAATAAATAATATTTTTTTAATGGAATATCTACTTTCCAAAGTATCGGATGAAATTGCGGTGGTCAGCCTGCCTAAGGCGGTTTAGCTGGAACAAGTATCGTAGAGTCTCTCTCTCTCTCTCTCACGTTAACTAATCTGGTTCGGTCAGTCTACTGTTGCGTATGGAAAAGGCTACGAACGAGAAAATTCTGGGTCAACTCAACCAGTCAAAGTGACAACCCACACGGGTTCTACTGAAAATAATAATAATAATTTATTTCCAATCTAATCCAGCTGTGACACTGTCTTATCTCACTGACACCAACTATCCCCCGCCGTTCCGATAAACCCGCCCTCTCTCTCTCATCATTAACACATAATTTCTCCCCCGGGTCCCATCCGGCGTCCAGCCCGCTCACAATGGTACACGTCGCCCTCCTGTCCCATTCTCGGGACGCCGACGGGGTCTTGTCACCATTCCGTGTGGGACCCGCCTCTATTTTAATTATCGAGGAGAGAAGAAATCCGCAGGCAAACATACAAACAGAAAAGCGGTGATTGATTGCTGCATTTAATTGAAGCACGTGGTTGGTAGGTAACGCAGCGTACGTTGTGGGCGGACCTCAGCCGTTCGATCGCGGGTCGCGGTCAAACTCAATGCGAAAAACATGGTTTTTTTTTAAAATTTAAAAGTGCTTTTGGCTTGTGCTTTCAGCGTTCTGCTTCTGGGTTTTGTTTGTTTGTTAAGAAGTCGCTGTCAGAAGCATTAATACTTTTTTTAAATCATACCACAATTCAAATTTTGGTAAACATAAAATCAAAGAAAGAAGATTCAGAAAATTTTGAAAATTCCAAGATCACTAAGCACTTGGACACACAGAAACACACCTAATGGTTGTTGGATGATTTCAGATGATGGGAAAAATTATAAGACTAAATACAAAAAGAAGTAAAAGGAAGTGATAGAATTGAAGGGTCGATGTCCATAATTAAAGAAGGTGGGGAGGGGTGCGTCTCTCGCCCTCGTAATTGGGGCTCCAACGAGATTCTTAGCTCGAGTTATACTTTATAATAATAATAAATATTGTAATAAATTTTGCATGCATCAAAATGATGAAATTTAATTTTTGATTTGTCCCATGTGACATGGACAGAAGGCGAGGCTCATTTAATATTCTTGCCAACCAAATACGGTGGTTATCAACCTTCAATTTTTACAAATTAAAACATTTGATTTTTTGTAAGTATTCAAGAATATGTTGTGGGTATTAATTGATAATCTTGTAAATTTTCTTTTTTCTTAAAAAAAGAAACTTTATCAGCAAAGAGTAGAAGAATCACTAAATACTTGTTAGACATTAACTTTGAGGAGGTAATAATTGTTCCTTTTTGCCTTGGCTCTTAAGGTTCAATAATAAGGTAATGATGAAGAAGAATCACATTGACACTTGTGTCTTTTGGATCTCTTTCTTTATGTACAAACACAAGTAAAGGAAGCTACACCATTCAATACCAATGCATCACATAAAATTTTGGAAGACCATTCCATTAAGCAAATACTAATAAAATTTTTTAATTAATGTATACGGTATTATCATAAAATACATGAATTATTATTTTAATTCATGTATAATCATGCATTAATTTAAAGATATCTCTAATACTAATTAAATTTTGATACACTCATAAATCAAATAGTTAAATGTATAAATAAATACGCATATTTTTTAATTTAGTATTTATACAATGTTAATTAGCACCGTCAAACAAGCCCTACCTCTATTGATATTAAAGTCGATATGACTTTATATATACTTGAAACCTCGTGTAAAACCACTTATGAAATGTATTTGATTTTTATTTCTTCTTTACTTTTCATCAAAATTTGATCTGCTTTACATTGAATCACGAGAAAATTAAAAAGAATCAATGCAAAAATGGGAATCAAATTTGAATATTAGAGTCTCTTGTGTTGATACATGTGAACCTAAATCTAGGTTATTTATTATAGAATAAAGAAAAACAATAGGTCTAATTCATTTACAAATATTCCTTGAGAAATTGCCTTATAATTTATCACTCCAAAAGCCTTTTACAATTTTTTTCTTTTTAAATATAATTTTTAATGTCATTTCTCTTTCAATATATAGTAGAAAATTATTTTCATTTCTATGTATGTATGTATTACATTGTGAGGATTAAAATATAAATTCATATAAAAATTATTTTTATATAAATCAATATAGTAAGAGTATATTATTATCATATATTTTATATAATTTATTTTCTCTTATTCTCGTATAAATATAGTAGACGTGACAACAATATATTATTCTTACGTCAACTTTTATGATTAAATTTGTTTAAAAATCTATATTTGTAGCGTTACTATTAAAATAGATTGAGTATACCCATTATCAAATTTTAAATTAAAAATTTTTATTTTAATTTTTTTTATAATTATAAAAAATATCTTATACAGTAATAAAAATTGTAATAAAGACACATATTAAATATTTTTGTATTTTCATAAATCGAGTGCAAATTTTTCTATAAATTTATATCTTAATTAATATAAAAATATAAACTTATATTATTTTTAAATTAAAATTTTATTTAAGCATGCTTTTATGATAAATTTTTTTTTAATAATGAGTGTACTAAATCTTATGATTGAAAGAAATGCAACAGGCAGTAGTAGGTAACTGGCGGAACAAATGACTGGAATAGCCGGTAACTAAGAATCAGGTGGGAAAAGAAATGAACATGTTGTTTCGTACGGTGCTTAGTGTTTAAGCTACCAGTTGATGAATGCCTAATTTAGGGATGTGCCGCCACTTCACCTTTAAGCGCGTGAATTAACTCTCCTTTTCTACTGCGTGTTTGCTTTAGAATGGCTGTCGATTTAACAATTTCTTTTTTTTTAAAATTGAAAACTCATTTATTACCAATACAATTGAAAGAATAAATATTAAAAAAATTAAATATTATTTTTAAATTAATAATATAACACCAAAATTATCAAATTTTAAAAATAATATTTTTAAGAATAATATGAATACACAAATTTTTATACAAATTTTTTTTACATTAAATTAATATGTTCGAGATATATTATTTTTACATGTTCGGTATATTATGGCGTTAGTTTGTGTAAATAAATTTATATGTATAAAATATTATTTTTTTAAAAAATAATAAAAATAAAACAATAAAAATACGTGTTATATTATTTTTTTAAAAATAAAAGAATTAATTTTGATGATAAATTTTTAAAAATTGATAGAAATTTATTCTCTACTTTTCAATTAAAATTCCAAAATAATATATTTTTAATTTTAAAAATAAATCTTATAATTCATATAATGAAACTAAAATTTTAAATTATAATTCTCGTATTAAAATTAAAAAGTAAAAATCTTAATTTTGCAATTTGTTTTATTTTAATTTAATTTATTTATGTTTCATAAGAGTACAATTTTCCCGTGTCAAGCTCTGATGAAAAGCTATAGATTCCACGTCTTTCTCACGTCCTCATACCGAGCGCGTGTATCGCACCTCTACTTGATGACGTCACCATTGGAAAATACGAGGGGCAAATGTTGTTATTGATTAACTGACAATTATTTTCCTCCAGGTAGAGCGTGACTACACGCGCTAAGCACGAGCGAGAATTATTGTTACAGTATGACATGTCATCAAATGAGATGTTAACCTCTCTATAAAGCCAAGGACCCTAGGGTTTTCTCTTCACACAAACAGATAAAGGAAAAGAAAATTGGGTTTGTCATTTCTGCAAATGAGAGAATCACTGTCTCTCTTTGTCTCGCTGTTTCTCATCTGGGTTTGGGTCTCGCAGGGTTTTTTTCTCAGGAAAATTCGATGAAAAATGATTGTTTTCGAGGGGATTGTTGTCTGGCTCGGTGCATATATCTATGTATTATATCATTGAAGAAAATTAGGATTTGAAGAGAAAATAATTGAAAGTATCGGACGAGGCTTCATTCCCCCGTAAACAAGTTTATCGATTCTAATTTGTTGAGAAGTTAAGGTTGATGGGAATGTTGTCTGGCTCGAGGTCATCTAGGTTTGATCTTGTACCTTTGAAATTTTCTTCGGAGTTTCTTTCTTTCTTTCCAATTTTTTTTCTCCGGAAAAGGTTTCTGGATATATAGCCCTATGTGATCTCGGACCAGGCTTCGTTCCCGTCAACCAACAGTTTCTCTTGATCGGGAGGTGATACTTTCGCCAGGAAAAATATTGTGGTGCGTGATTGGTAAAACTTTCTGTCTCTGTATTTATTTTCTCGAGAAATTTTTCTGCATTTGGATTTTGGAGTTTGCATGGAATCATATTAACCCACTTTTCAAAATAGTAATAAACAAGATCAGGAGATGCCATTGACTTTATTTATATTTTTCTTCTCAACTTTTTTCTCTGTTTGACCATGTATGGCTTTTTTTCCTTGTTTTCTGGTGAGATTTTCTCGAGAAATATGATTAGAAAAAGGATTTGGTCTCTAAATTGGAATGAGTGCGTGCATGGATGCTGATTCCGAAGAGAAAGTGGAGTTCCTTTTTCTTTCTTTCTTTTAGGAGATGAAATAATCATTAATTTATAATATTTTTAGTGAAAACGAATTAAATTAAATTAAATTAAACTCTGTTTTTTTGTTAACACTGATCAGGCTTTTGTTATCACTGATCAGGCTTTGCTTTCTAGGGTTTTTAAACAACATACTGTACCTACATTTTCTAGGTTCTCTTATCTTATTTTAAAGTTGTTCTTTACCTTTTCTTTTAATTATTATTTCATTAAAAGTTAGACACATTGTAACTCCTAAATTTAATGAAATGGGGATGAGATGCAACAGAATGTAATTAATAGGCTTGTTTTGTAGAGGTTATGAACCATTAATGTAAGGCACTGATGCTGATAAGACATGGGGAAGCTCTATATAACAATCAGTGAGTCTTTAATTTATTGAGATTTTGTTTTTTGTAAAAAAATGAAGTTACCATTGCAAACCATGTTTGTGCAGGGATTTCTGATCATGAATGTCTGAAATTTGTACTTTCAGTCAAAAAGTTGAAGAATAGAAAGAAATATGGACTTTCATCTTTACCTAATGATTTTCATGTGCAAATTTTGCTTCATTTTTTTTTGTCAAATGATGATTTTGTTTGGCATTCATGATAAAGCTAATGTTCCTTTAGATGATACTTATATACACAAGAAAGTGCTTTTGCTTGAAAAATAGTTTCTAAAAGGAAAAAGTATTTTCACATTCACTATCTGGTACGTTGCCAATGAACTGCAATTGTGATGCTCGTTTTTTTGCTTTACTTGCAATATTAAAGTCATCTTACTAATACATATTTAGGGAATCAGAGCCTATCCTAAAAAGGTTTTGGTTTCTAAATTTCAATTGCTAAATTTCAGAATCAAAGACTATCCTATATAACAAGTAATTGATCATATCAGTTTTGATCACTCAATACACAAACAAGATTGCAGTCAATTTCAATGAGTTTCAGATTCAAGTTTGCATTTTTTGCTCACCCAATACACAAATGAGTTCTCAATCTCACAAAAAAATTATGTTATATTCCAAATTTGGTATATTCATAACCGATTTGGTTATGAAAATTTGTGTTCTGTCACCAATTGATTTATTTTGTCATAATTGTTAATGTATCAAATTATTAGTTAAGATATTTAATAATTAAATTATTCACTTATAATTTTATTTAAAAACTATAGATAATTCAATTTTAGACATTCTGTTTAATCAAGATTAACAAAATTCAAGTACAAAATGAATCATCTTTTATATAGTGTAATTTTTTTTTATAATCACATGAAATATTAGTATTAAATTATGAATCATGCTTTAATTTTTGTTAAAAATCATTCACTTATATTTGTCACATTTCATGTTATTAATATAATTGAATTTAGATTAGTTTGAATTTGGAAATGAGACATTACATTAAAGAATATAAAATTATTAGCTGCTTTTTTTCCCTTTGTTTGTGAAAATTGCGACTATGAGCTCTAACAAATAATTATGCCCAACAAAAAATTTTCTTTTGCACATACTTTTTGGTAACGTATCTAATCTCTACTAAGCATACTGATATAATTATAAAATATATTTCTCTACTTAAAAGGGACAATGAAGTTCAACTACATAAATTAGTATTATCATAGACTTGTTGCAAATTTATGTTATAACAATATAAAAAATATCCAATTTTTGTAAAAATAAATATAAAAAATAATATGATATTAATATAATATTATTATATCAATTTATATTTTAACAATATATAGTTATTGATTTTAATAGTATTATTTTATATTCATTTTTAGGTTTTAATTTTGGTTCATATTTAGATTTTACAATTGATTTGCTAAATCGGTTCTACAGGTTAGTTTATAGATTCTATTTCAATTTGACATTCTTAGGGTTTGCATTATAGGTTCTGTATAGTTACTGTACGTGGAATGATAAGAAAAGTTATCTAAGATACATTAGGTCCCCATTTGAAGTGTTTGTCAATAAAACAATTTATGATCTGGTTTTTAATGGTGGACAGTATTAGAAGATAGTGTTCAAGCGAGTAGTAAAATTTTCTAGGACATGCAAATAACATGGCGGAACAAGTTCTATCAATTCAGACTGCCATAGAATTGAAGCATAAGCTCTCTCATGCATAACATAAGGTGGCTGCTGACAAGGATTAAAGGTAAGAAATGATGAAGTCATTAGCATGCTGTGTGTCGGATAGCGAGATATCTTAAAAGTGTACCTGGGAAAGGAATAATGTTGAAGTTTCTAATTTACCGATATGTTGGCTTTTCTACGGACAGGGCAGGAGATTCCATGCAAGGTATGTGAATTTGTGTGTGTGTGTGTTTTTATTTTTTTCTTATTACTTCTGTGGGTGGAAACGAGAAAGAAAATGTCGTGGCTAGATCTAGTGCTAAAACCGAGTATAGAGCCATGGCAGCGTAGCACATACTGCACGTGAAATGGTTTGGTTAAAGCCTCTTTTGGATGAATGGCCATTTCAATCAATAAACAAGTGACAATGTTTTGTGATTGCCAGTCAGCCCGGTGCATTACTTCTAATCCAGTGTTCCATGAAAGAACCTAGCACATTAGGTGGGTTGTCATATTTTTTTCAGTCTTGGTGATGAGTAAACAAATTGTCACTTCGTATGTGAAATCCGAGGATCAATTGGGTGATGTTTTTACTCGGGTGTTTTGCAAAAGGAAAGCTACTCGAAAGTTATGTAAAAATCTAGGCATAATGGGCATTTATATTCCAGTTTGATAAGGGCGTTGAAATGCTAAAACAGGGTTATCGTCATTAATATAACAGTATTCTTGAACACGCGATTTAATAAACAAAATTTAAAGAAATTTAACGGTAATGCTTACCCATTGATCTTCGTGAGTACGCGAGTGTTCAAGATTTTCAATTTTACTGATTTTTGCGAGGATTATGCATCTGGAATGTCTCTTGATTTTTACTAGTAGAAACTCTTGTAGGATCATGATCACTGCATTCCTTGCAGTCACATTTTGGTTTAATTTTATTTTTTAGTATTCTAGTCTTTGAAGCTATTCTTATTATGTAGGATTTTCGTTTCTTGTCGTAGTCTATTATGATAAAGTCTCATATTCTGAAAGCAGCAGATTGAGTTTGTACAAGTATAAGAGGTGAAATAGAGTTTTCAGGAGTATTCTTGTCACTTTGGATCATTTCAAAATTTTGTTGGGTATTTGTTGTGCCATATGCGACATGAACTCAAGATGATGATGCCGAACTTATGATGTTGGAGGGAGACACCAATTGAAACAAGGTAATTTGCTGCACCTTTCCGTATCGTAGTTGTAAATTGTTTATAATTTCCTTGGAAAAGCCTTGGTGCTCTCAATTGAATAAAGCAATTCAAAGTACATGGGCATTGTCACTAAGCTGTAGTGTAAGAGTTTTGGAAAAACATTGTTAAATTCCAACGTAGAAAATTCAGCTTTTCCTCCTCTTACTGACTATTATTTGAGCACAATTAATTTATAGGTGATTAGAAAGGAGTATGTTCTTATATCTCTGTGTCTGTGGTCATGGTAGAATGCCTCCCTGTTTAAAAGGAGTAAAGTAGGCAAGTCGAATATGTCTTGAAGAGAATATGGCCAAATTTCATTTAAAGGACAATAATAAGTGATTTCGTGTACTGGGGAGGAACTGCAGCCATGCAAACACTTTTCTGCTGCAGCTTATACATGATGTGATTAACTCTGAATTTTATGATATTAATGATAGAAGCTGTTGAAGAGTTAGATTATATCTGGTGAGGCTATGGTTTTATCAGCGTCAATATTTTCTAAGTAACAGAGGTTAAGAATTATGGAAGTAGTTGGCATAGTTGAAATCAATAGATGATATCAGATGACAGATATCCGATATAGGACTGACGTTTTCTTCAAAATTTTTTTCTGACATGTGATCCATTCCCTTGTAGATCTCGTCCAGTTAGTCCACTTGCCACTCGCTTTTCATCAACCCAAATGACTTGTTAATAAGGTGTTCCTATTTTCTCAAGATCCACCCATTTCTATCTCACCCGCAAATGTGAGACCTATACACTGTATCTTTTGCTAACAATTCTGGATTTATAAATCTCACTGTTGAACCATTGTATTTTTCGTGTCTTGGAGGAGCAGATGACTGTTTAGTATAATTCATAGAACACAAATTTTTCCCATGGGTGCAATTGATGCGAGAAATCGAGGAGATGTTCATACAAAGATTTGGGTTTGTAAGATATTAGATTTATCTAAATTTAGGCTCTTAATTATTACCATCAGACTGAAATTTGGATTTGTTTCATTATTTTCTTTTCACAGGATAAGTGCTACAGAGCTAGGAATGGAATCCCATGGAGATAAGTACGCAAAGCATGTGTGAACTTGGGGATATATCACAAGATCCTTGCATCTTCAAGACTAATTTTCAACTGATCGAGGTTCAGGGCATATTTGGGATATCTACAGGATACAAATGGATTCTGTCAGACCAAGCATTTCTTTCTTTCGGATCTAGATTTGCAACGCATTTCCAGACAGCACTGTTAACCTTAAAGCCACTGCCGAAAGCAATTTGCCAAATGCGATCTCCCTTCCTCACTTTACCTTTTGCCTCCAGGTAGCAAAGCTCATACCAATATGAAGACGATGAAGTATTCCCAAATCTGTAAAGCGTCATCCTTGAAGCTTCTCCGTCTTCCTTATGCAGCTTAAGATTATCCTCCACAGCATCAATTATAGACCTTCCACCAGCATGTATGCAGAAATGGTCGAAAGCTTTCTTGAAATTTGGTACATGAGTTTCTCTCTGTCCTGCTATAGGCCTGATTTTCTGGCAAATCAATGACCACCCATATTTGAGCTGCTCGGAGTATGGCAACACAAGGGGACCTAACTGCGATATATTGGTCCTTAAAGCATGGGCTGCCGCAGGAAGTAGTGACCTTGATATTGACACGCCCACCTTCCCATCTTTATCTGGTTTCTGGACGACAGACGAGTATGATCTGTCATCGTATCCCGTGTGCGTTCTGATTAGATGCTGGAGCTTGTATTTTGCCCTGTACTTGTCTTGGTGCCTGTTTGATAATAGAATAGCAGCTCCTCCCATGCGAAATAACGTGTTGGAAATTAGCATGGATTTAGTTCTACCCCTATAACCATCGCGTGATAAAGCTTCCATGCTTAGAACCAAAGCCAATGAGTTCTTGTGAACTTTTAGAAGATCCTTCACCAAACTTATCGACAAAATTCCAGCACTGCAACCCATCCCACTTAGGCTGATGCTCTTTATGTTGCCTCTTAATCCAAACTTGTTTATGATCGTGGCTGAAATGGATGGAGTAGGACAGAAAAGGCTACAATTTGTTACAAGAATATCGATGCTTTTGGGATTTATGTTGTGTTTTGCAAGAAGATCTTTGACAACTGTGAACAGAACTTCTTCAGTTTCTTCTTGCGCTCGCTTCAAGGAACCATCAGGGGGCAACTCATGCATACCAACTGGTATGCAGGATTCACCACCAATGCCTGATTTTTCCATAACTTTTTGTAGGAAATCCAGGCTGTCTCTATCAAACACGTTGCTAGTCTCAAGATGTTCAATGTAATGGGAGAACGGGAGACGCAAGTTATCTGGTGGCTGGTAACAGGCAAAGTCAACAAGGTAAACACCATTGAATCTGAGAGAATAATATAGAAATATGAATATCATAGCACATGCAGCTAAGAAATGGGTGATGGTAATGGGACTTTCTCCTATGTTAGTTGAAATTTGAAGGGAGCAAATTCTTGATAGAATTGCCATCGTCTTCAAAAAGATGGGATGTATATTATTAGGAATTTGTCTTGATGGTTGCTTTTAACATATTCCGCATCAAATAATTCAAATAATTTTGTGCATAAATTATACATTTATAGAAGGATTGTGGTTCTAATGTTTCACTTTCCTGCTAGACAAAGAAAAGAAGTTTCAGGATGCAACTGCTGGCTCTTATTATCTTCTCTTTCTCACATGGATTGAGAGGGAACACATCTGCAACAATTTTTCTGTTCATGTGTGTGTGTATGTTGAGATAAATCTGAAACTCTTGGTCATCTTAAGTTGATTTTGTTTTCATATCTCAGACGTTAGATTTGTTATGGTTTCTGGGTGGTTGGATTCTACAGGGAAGTATAACCTGGTTTGTTTAATCATCAAAAATACATGCAATCCACAGATATTTCCTTGGCTCAAAACTCTAGTCCTGCATCAAAATTTTATAGATACAACCGTAGGACTTTCAAGAATATGGTACATAATTTAGCAGATACTTTGTCTGAATTTACTGATGAAACATAAGTGGGATTAAACAAGAATTAAATATTTAACTAATATTTTAACTATTTTGCTTTGAAATTAAATAAAAGTACATTACTTTCAAACATAACTGCAATACATCATGGGATCATCAGTACTAAACTGAGTGGAATGCCGGATGTATTTGTCTGATCTCGATGTCAAAATTCAAAGAGTTACAATACTTTTCTGCTCACAGAAAACAGATTGTTTTCACATAAACCAAATAAATTTTTATTGATTTATTGTAGTAATGAAATCTAGCACCTAGAAATTGCAAGCTGATCTCCTCGAACCACGGCTAAAACCTGAAAAATTCGTACCAGACATTGTATTATCAAGAACAAATATTGGAGGAACATAGACAGTGAAGAAGGTGAATTAGGTTTATACAATTTAATTGTTTTCTTTATTTTAATAACCGACACATAGATTGGTACTTGTATTTTTAGTTTCTTGCTTAAATAGTACTTAACTAGTACTGCCAAACATACATTACATTTTAAAGATATAAATACTTTTTATATGTTTGGTTATAACTTTCTATAAATTCTTATTATGTTTAATTAGTACCAGGATTTATTTTTAAATTAGTACGTCCTTACAAACTAATTAAAATGGTATTTAAAATATTTATATGCAACATTAAATATTTTTTTATAATTTTTTTAGATAATATTAAATTGCAGAACAGTTGATGCATTCTTGCGCTTTTTCTTTAATACTTTCAAAGGATCTAAGACGTCTTTAGTTAGATCTGTTATATTACAATTAAAATAAAACTTTTTATGTAAGTATTGGATTATTTTATAATCTCAGGTATCATGAATTTCACATAAACGTCAAGTAACTTGTTACCTCACTTATGGAATATGGTGTGTAGCCTCCCAAGTTGTCATCATGATTATTTTTAAGACAAAGCAAGGCAGCTTTTGCCATTTGATGAACCTCCCAAGAATCACTTGTATTGATTAATCTGGCATCCATGACCTCGCTTAAAGAACCTTCTTCTATGAGTGGCACAGCCTGTATCGCAAAAGGGGGGGAGGGGGTGGAGGAGGTAAATGAAGTTCCCAATTTTATTGACAATATTTATCATAATAACTAATTCAAAATCCACCATTTCAGTAATTTGATTGTAGTGCATATGTAGTATGAACATAATACACTTTGTTTGAATTATTGATTCAACATATTACATTTATGAACTTTTTTTCTTTCATTAAAAGAAAAAGAAGTATCTTACCCACTCATTCAAGGATTGACTGTCGCTGTGATTGCTGGAAAATGAACGGGCACTCTTTCCAGTGATGAGCTCTAGGAGTAACATTCCATAATCATGTACATCCACAGCAAGTTGCTTGTCTTGATCCTCTGAGTTTTGGTTTCTTCTACGATTAAAGTTTCATAAATACAAGTCATTCCAGTGGATTAGATGCAAAAGAAGAGTAAACAAGAAGGAAGATTTCTTACTCAGCTGGTGATTGTGATTGGTCGTTGAGCAACTTTGCCGTTAGGAAATTGGCAAGCTTGATTGAAACAAAGCTAAAAGTCAGTTTCCATGCAAATATTTGCAGCTGTTTATAGAAAAGATAAATGTAATGATACCTATGCAAATTCTTGCATAAATTCATTCATATAAACTCCCCACTAAATGGGTGTTTAATTATTTTTGTTTTTTTTTGACAAACACAAAATGGATTTTAGGGAAGAAAGGCATCGTCCTATAAAAAAAGAAGGTACAAATAAATGAATGTGGGTGTAATCTTACCATAGCAGAACAACAATCAGAAACGACAATACTGGAAGAAGAGACCGATCGGTGAACGATTGATCCATCCCCACATTCTCCATGAAGATATCTCAAGCTTCCACCAATTTCTAGAGCAATATACCACCTTGCATTCCATGTCAAGTTTCTCGCCGATTCATCATCTACAGAATTAATTACACAAATTGAAACCTGCAGGCTTCTACGCAATTTTTTCGTTGGACAAAAAATGGGTAATTTGTAATAAGATGTAACAGATTTGAGTACTCAACCCAAACACAATGGGCTCTTTTCTCTCAAATACTAAGAATTTGTTTTAGATTGAGCCGCCCAGAATTTAAAATTACAATTATTGTAAGAAGAAATTTCTAAATGTCAAATATTAATGCAAGAGTGAATAATTCCAATTAAAAATGACGTTAAATAAACATTTTAACCTACGTACTTTAAAACACAACAATCTTAAATAAAACCAAGTGACGAACGAAATATGTGCAGAGATAAGCAAAATCCAAGTTTCTCAAATTTCATAAGAAAAGGTAGTTTTATTGAATGAAAATTATTGAAGTAATTTTAAAAAAATTAAAAATTTTTGTAACCAAAAATTGTTTGCTATGTAGGTTGCATTCTTTATATTACCCTTCAAGTTTCTCTCAAGAGTGCCCATGCACGGGTAGTCGGTAAGCAAGAACCGGCCGCCGCCCGTGCAGCAGTATCCGACGATGTTCTCAATATTCCGGTGGCGTATCCGGGAAAGAATCATCAGTATCGTCCAGAACCGTTCATCGTTCTCGGAGAACGAATTGATAATCACAGGAATATCCTGAAAAATTCCCTGGTAAACTTTGAGATCGTCCAAGTCTTTTAGTAAATGTTCGTCAGCAAATTCATTTGTCATTTCTTCAAGCTCAGTCAAAGCAAAAACTCGAGGAAAACCAGTTCTCCAGGACAGTGGGAACCAACAAGGACTTGACGGCTGTCTTTCCTGAAGAGAATTAGTCAGAGCACTTGTGTGTTGTTGTAGGTTTTGTGTCTGATTATTGTTGAAGGAAAGTATTTCATTGATATCAGTTTTTCTTTGGCAATTATTCTCAGATGAATTTTTAGTCTTCGTTGAAGCTTTTGATGGCATTAAGGTGGCGAAATCTTTGCCTTTCATTACTGCCACATTGCATCCTACATGCCCATATATGAAAACGTTGTGTTTCTTCAAGTGACTGCAGACGGGAGAGAAAAATTTTAAAAACATGACATGATCTTCTTGTTTAAAAAATAACCTATGATCTTCTGGTTTAAAAAATAACCTATCACCTGTCTAAAACAATCCAGCGAGGGTTGGAGTTTTGTGCTTCTTCCGCTGTTGCTTTGGAAGGGCAATATCCAGCAGCCAATTTTACTTCCAACTTCACCTGCATAATAATAAAGGTCGGTTTTGAAGTGCTAACCAACCAAAAAATTGCATAAATGTTTATATATTCATGTGATTTTAGTAGTTACTATTGCAGGTAAAATAATCTTAGTAATAGTTTTAATTAATATATCTTATTTAAAATTATTTAATATAAATTATATTGATAAACATCTTTATAAATATAATAAATAGTCCAAATATACAGATAAATAAGAATTTATTTATTTTTTTAATTAAATATTTTTGTAGGATTAATTAGCATTGCCTAACTGATTCTAAGACAAAAGTTGTAAATTATTTACCTGTTATGTTAAATATCAAATATTAATTTAAAAAATAAGAAAATTTTAATAAAATTTGATATTACCGAACACAGTTTTGTTGTTGTTGTGTTTTTAAATCACATAAATACATTAGCTTCAAAACAAGCCTAACATCTATTTATTAATTTATTAAAAATATATTTATATCAAAGTAAGCAATAAAAACTTAACCTCATTCTTCTTGCACTGTCGATAGAAAGGTTGAAGGCTGCGTTGGTATTGTTCTCGTTTTCTCTCAATTTCTTGTCCAAGCTCTGTCGGATTTACTTCTCCCTGTCCCGACGAGAACTCTAATCTTTCCCCTAAAATTTAAATAAAATTTTACATAAATAAAATAGGGAAACATTGAATTATATAATTATTATATCTATCTGTTAATCAAAACATGTTTGATATTGATATTTTCTCGATGAGACCTACAGAAAAGCAAATAAACTTAGTCAGTCAGAACAGTTAAGGAAGCTTACATATGCCAGATATGGTAGTGCCGACATTCAATGGGAAGCAAGACAAAGTCTTTCTCCCAACTTCGGGAAGAACTCCTAGAACAACAACAGTATCTCTTGGTCGAACAACATTATTCAGAGCCCATTCAACTGCATCAACATTTTCTTTATTTTTTATTTGCATCCAATACTACTATCACTACTTCTCTTTCTCTTTCCAGTGAAAATAACGACCATGACGATAACGACGACGGCGAAGAATCCGTTAGCAGCCCCATTTGTGTGTATATGATTTTGGTTGATCGCCTTTGCAGTTGCAGGGAGGAAATTATATAAAGTTGAACGTGAAACTCGAGAGAGAGTACATGTTTAGATTGTCTGTTTTGTTTACGTTTTATTTGGATAAATTTTCATTGCCAATTCCGCCGTGGGAATTTCAGATTCTAGAAATTTGAATTGTTTTTTCTGCCGGCATTTTCTAGGAGATGATATGCATGGATTCTTTGTTTGGCCCTTCGGAGAATATTATATGGTATGTGGATAATGCTTTGGCAATCACTAAAAACGAGTGTGATGATATTTTTATTTATTTTATTTTTTAATTTTAATATTAGATTAGGGATTCATCACGGATTTAACAATTAAAAATAAATGGTGGGAGAATAGTGATATTTTGCTTTATATTTTTTTAATAAAATTATCTTAAAAATAATTAATATTTTTAATGAGTAAATAAATGATTTTTTTTTATTTTAAATTTTACTCATATAACCCGTATAAGCACGTACGCTGAAAAAAAAAGGGTTATTTTACGCCATAAAAGTTACTTAATAGAGAAAATATAATAGAAATTTGGTCAAGAGATTAGCAAATTTAAAGAAAATATTTTCCATAAAGCTTTTTTCCCATTCTTGGTAGCTATTGTTGCATGGGTTGGTTTAGGATTGAGTGTGTGATTTTTTTAAAATATTCTTTTAATTATTTAAAAATAAATATTATAAATTTAATAGACTTTGAAATATGAAGAAGTTAAATTTTCTTTTAATAATTTAATTTATTGATTAAACTTCAAGCATAATGAAATAAATATGAAAAAACTTAAAAATTAGTTCTTGTTGTAAAAAATATTTTATACTATCTATCCTCCTTTTAGTGTCTAAATTTTTCTATCCAAAAGTTTAAATTTTTATTTTTATTTTTTTAATTATTTTTAAAAAATATATTACCGAATATATTTTTATTTAACAATAATTCATTATAACAAAAACAAATGTAATATTCAAAAAGCAATACTCGTTGGAATACAATTTTTTCCTTTTCTGTTAGGGTTCTTGTTACGTAATTAATAAACTCGTAGATGCAATTGTCACATTAGTCTATAGATATTAGTTTAATTTTTATTTACAATCAAAATATAGATCTTAAGTAGTAGTCTATAAAATTTGTTTAAAAATATTATTTATCTACATAGTTGATAATGAATTAACAAAAAATTGATAACAAGTTTAGTTACCTCCAATATTTTAAAATATAGAAAGTTTATGAATATAAAATACTGATTAATACCTCATTGATTTATACGTATATAATATGTTTGAAAATTATCAAATTGATACCTATGTCATGAAGTATATATAATATGATTGAAAATTCTATTATAGAGTACATATAGTATGATTAATGAAGCATAAGGAATATGAAACTCACACTGGAATCGTGCACATTTACCACAATAAAAATTATCTTTGATTTTGAATATCAAAAGCATGAATTCACTTTAATAATTTGTTCATAATAGAGTGGCTGAACAAGTGTATGAATTATCTCCTATATTTTCTCAAGCACATCACTTTGATTAAGTCTAATTTTAAAAAATTTGACAAAAAAGAAGAAAATGAAAATGAAATTCTTTTAATGATTGAAAAAATAAAACAAAATACACAAGCCCTAAGCACACAAGAAGAAGCTTATCAAGTTACAATATTTTTTTAGTTTTATTATCTTTTTTAATCAATAAACTCAAAAACTGTTTTGTTTTTCTAAGGCATACATGTAATTAAACTAGTTTTTATTTTCAATGTGTTGTTTCAATAATTTATTTTTTTCCTTATTAGTTTATATATTTCCTATTTTTGACTCCCTAATGCGAATTAAAATTTTATTTTGTGAATCTAGAATGAGTTTCTTTTATAAATTATCATTTATTATATGAATTTATTTAATATTATCTATTATATGCAGATTATTATTTATATATATGATGAAATATTGGAATAGCTGAGCAATTACATGAACAACATGTTGTAATTTTCTCATGCACATTGCCAAAGGAAAAGAAGTTTATCAAATGTATCTTTTAAATAATAATAACAATTCTTGAATATTAACCATTTAAGTTTTTTTTTCCAAAAGCACATGTTAATTAATTTGCTTTAATATATATTAAATTGAATTGATAAAAAATTGTATCAATAGAAATCTCTATGTGCTTAAAAAAGCATATCCATAGAGCAATACCTACACTTTGTGAAACCTTTACTGTAATGCCATGTTAAATTACCACTAAATTTAAAAGTTTGAATTATTAAGTATGGTCTAATAATAATATTTTAAAAATAAATTGAATAAATTATATATATATATATATATATTAAAAATAATATGATAATGTGCTAAGCACAAAAGAAGAATACTCAACTATGGTTTATTTATTTTATTTCTCTTAAATTCAAGTAACAACTATTTTTTATTTTTCTAAAGCATCTGTAATACATAACCTTTACCTAATGATTTATTTTATTTTAGTTGGATTAATGTAAAAGAAAATAATGACTACTTCACCACTGATATTGAACTTATTATTATCAACAAAATATGCAAGTATTTAGATATGTCAAATATATCACAAGATTAAATTTCATTTGGTATTAACATAAAGATTTCATAAGATTAATATTTTGTTTGGTATTAGGGTAAAGATAATTAAGATTTGTTATTGATATTTTCTGTATTGAATGGTATATTACAATTTAACAAGAGAGCTACCTATTTATACAAGAGAGGTAATTTAAAAGACTCTAGAGTATAGCTTTTAACAGCTAACGTAATTAACTTCATCTTCTACTTAACCTGGCTTTCTTCAATTTAGATTATCAATGGAGAAAAGATTATGATATTCCAGTTTTATGACACATTTTATATTTTTATTCAATAGTTTCATAAAAAAATATTTAACTTTTTTTATTGAGAAAACATCAATAAAATATTCAAAGGGTACATGTAATGAAAGTGATTTAAATAATAAAACATACTTTTAAATATATAATAAAAGAAGAAAATTTTTTTCCATAGTTAATTTTTTAAAATATATTTTGATATAAAGATTAATTATTAAATATCCAACATTTGTCTGATAAATCTTGGTTAAAGATTGATTTTCTTTTCTGTGTCAACAATATAACAAGATGAGCCTATGCTCTTACTTCTTGTCGCCGAAAACAATATAATATATATATTATATATATATATATATATATATATATAACTAAAGCATAAACCAATTTTTTTGGTTTTAGTTAATATCAATCATAGAAATTATTATTGGAAAACCTCAAAATCATTATTTTTATCTTTATCTTTATTTTTTGTATAAATCATCATATTATTTCTTGTTTCTATTATTGGTTGGAAGTAGAACCAATAAACCTTGGTTAGGCATACAACCATATAACAATATGATCATGTCAATTACTAAAATTGTGTTGATTCAATGGCTACACAATTCATGTAAAATTATGCAAGTGAAGATGACTCTATTGAGTATTGATGCTAGTTTTCATTTTGACAAGCCATTAACTCTCTCTCTATATACATATACGTATATGATACATATTACATATATATAACCATTCTATCTTATTCGTTCATTAGAGTGGCTGAACAATTACATAAACTATTTATTATTAGTCTTTGATTTTATTTTGAATTTGAAAAAGAAACGGAGAAATATTTATGACTATCAAAATTGGGAATTAAACTTGTTTAATTAATTAATATTTGAATTAGCAATTAACGATAAAAGAAAATATGAAAAAAATATATATAACCATATTTAAAGAAAAAAATGTACTCCAAATATATGTAATAGTAAAAAATTTCTCTTTCTTTTTATCCTACAGCATACATTTAATTATCGTAGTAAATTAAATAAACAAAATTAATAAAATAAGGTATATTAGTATACATATACATCAATATGCAACTAATTATCTTGCTTGCACCTCTTCGTCAATAATATACTCATTTTTTTTGAAAACAGAAAATATCACAAAAAAAATCAGAACTAAATTCAATCATATCCACATTTTGTAACAATAAGAAATGGATGAATTGAATTAATTAAAAATTTAGATACCTCCAATATCTCACAATATGAAATTAAAGTATACATCTCATTTCACATTAAAATATATGATCAATTCACCCATATTTAAATAAATGAACAAGCGATACGGATATTCATGATTGATATACTTGAATGAGTTGTAAATATATAAGGAGTATCATGAATCACGGGAGGAATGCTTTTAATTTTGAAACTCAAAAACATGAATTCAATGAAAACATGATATATATATATACAGACACCCCCACAATGAATTATATGAGCAACTCATAGTGATATATATGGGCGGTTGTATATATATATATTCAAAATGACATGAGTGCTAAACTCATAATAAAATCATGCACCTGATATATTTACCAATTAGCACAATAAATTTGTCTTTAATTTTGAAACTCAAAAACATGAATTCAATGAGAACACGATAGATGCACCACGGAAAAAGACTAATCAGACTACTAGGGTTGTATGTGGGAGATGTAAATGAACCACCTGCAACTAGCCAATAATGTATTAAGCAATAGTAGAAAAATTATTGTATTTACAATTGCCATTATAACAATATAACACTTACACATTTGTCTATGAAATATATTTTATTTGAAATTGTCTTTTACAAATTTTTGTTTGTATGTTGTAAATATGAATTTCAAATTTGCATGCTCAAGCAAGTAAACTCGTACTGTTCATTGTTTATATTATCAATAAAATTAAATTTTAATATTAATTTGTATGCATTGTAACAAATTAGCTGCATAATTTATTAAAAACAAAAGGCTTCTATTCATAATTTAATAATATCAACTATAGTCCGTCATTAGTACACAAAAATGAGCATTGCGTGTTTCACAAAAAATTATATATATAGACAAAGCTAATACTCAAATATTGTTTGTTTTACAAAAACTAAGACAATCATAATTGCATAAACACTTAACTGAAGTTTATATATTTTGAAAGCGATGTAATACTTATTCTATAGTATCTTCAAGAACTCGCAATTCACTAGTAGGTTTGATATAAAGAAAAACCCTTCGAACTAGAATTACCTCTTTCACCCAAACTTTCCAATAATTTAGACCAAGAACTATGTGATGGACAAATGGTTGGGGATCAATGGATGTAATTTCAGTTTCACCAACTACTTCACTCGTGTTGCACCAATGTAATAATTTACATCTAGCATTCTCAGCAAAGTCATCTTGGAAGATGGCATGACACAACCGAAGAAACCAAAAAATAAAAAAAAATATAAAAACTATTCACCAACTATCATAAGAATATTTTGCTAGCGATGGATTGGGAAAATTACTTGAGAAGACAATGCAAGAGCTTCCTTTCTAACATTGGAATTTTCTCGCAAACTTTTAGTATTTTCTTCGAACAACGAAATGATCAAAAAAATTTAATTAGTATTTGTTTTATAGTTAACTAATAGAAATAACAAAACTATGTTAATGTGCAAAAACAAACAAACAAAAAACTCAACTATACCATTAATTATATTTGGTATCCACAGACATCATTTCCAAATATTAATTGAATATGGGTTTGAAAAATCTAACATTTTTTCTTCCTGATATAAGACAAGAAGCTTTTCCTTGTTCAGGACCTAACATGAAAATTTGAACCAACAAAACCTAACCTAGTGGTGGTTATTCTAATCATTAACCTAAGATTATCAGCTCCACTCAGCATTGAAGAAGCCATGAAATTAGGAGAAAAAAAGATTAGCAAAAACAAATAAAATCTTCAATGTAACTATGTGCAAATAATAAAGATGAAATTTTCCTTCAAAATAACTAAACATGATAGTTCTAGTAATTTTTTTTCATTAAATAATGTCAGCCATATTTTGACTTTTTGGTGAGATAGACATTAACTTTAATTTCTCTACATTTTCATGGAGGGTTAGGCTCGTGACATGTTTTTCAAAAAGAAAGCATAGTCCATTCCATGTATGAATTCACCTCTATATTAACATAAAGCAAATAGACGAGATAAAAGCATGCAGCATAGAAAATATGAGGTCTAAGTTACATCAATATTATAATTTAGGTGAAATTTAAGCATATATAACAATATGAGGTTTACAAACAAACAATCTACACAAAAAATGCATATAAAATCCACCCACATCTTACTCTCATATAAAGTTTACTTCATTTTATATCTTACTCTTGCAATTAAAACCCAATTATTTGTAGTACTCTATCTATTCTAAGAACTCAAACTATTTAATTATCTGCTCATTTGACTTATTTATGATTATATTTATTCTATATACGTTGGAATATGAGTAATTATAACTCAAACAGAATAAAATTCATCAATACTTCTCATCACCAATACTTGAGTAATTGATATGTGATAAAATGTCTCTAATAATCTCTAGAAGTTCAGTCAAAACATTTATCAAATACAACATGTGCAAAACTAGTAGTGTAGTACCATCTTTATATAAAGGAGATTTAACATCTTCTATCATGCGTGTAAAATTCTCATTTTGTATTTCAAAGATAGGTTTCACGTGAGAGTCATTTTGCATGCTAGCATCTCTATACTTTCTAAATGTTTTTGACATTCTAACATTGTGGTAAAAAAACATTCGGTTCTTCTCCAAAGAAACCAATCTGTATACGTTGGATCCATTCTATTAATGACCAAGTTTCCATAAACTTTATTAGTAGGTTGGAAACATTAATTTTGACAATCCATGCAAAGACAACTAATCTTATCTCGATTTTCAAAATCCTCTTTGGCATCCTTACAAATTTTTTTGGACTGTTCAAATAATCTTGGGTAAGTCTTCAGTGTCAAAACAATAGAAGTAATTTTAATGTTATCCTATACATGACACATAATTACTAATAATTTATTGAGTTATGTGAAGTAATTAATCTTGAAAATTTTAACCAATCATTTTCCATTGCACAGAGCCAATTCGAATTTGTAGTAAGATTTCACTAATAGGCTGTTTATAAGCATATGCAATAGTTAACATGCAATAATTAACATTAACAAAAAATAAGAATCTAAATCTTCAAATGTACTATGCATCTAAATAAGAAGAATTTCGCACTAATATGTGTGTGTGTGTGTGTTAAACAGAAAGTAAGTCTGAAGTGTGCAACCATCCATATTTTTATTTTTATTGTTTGAATCTTATGGAACTGCATATAAACCTCCTGCTTTGAAGTCTCCACAAAGAAAAGCATTGACTATATCAAGTTCAGCAAGATACCAATTTTGAATGACAGCAATGACTAGCAAGCAATGCATAACAGTAAACCTTTTAACCAGTGCAAACTTCTCTTGGTAATCAATTTCTTCCTACTGATTATAACCTTGGCAATTAGGAGCCTTTTGGTGCCCGATGGAGACGTCTAACTTCTGTTTAACTTTATAGACCCATTTGCGTCCAGTTGCATTTTATTGAGGCCAAGGTGTAAGAGGACCACATTTGGTTTTCTTCTAAAGCTTTGATTTCATCAGCCATTGCTTGCCTCCAATTTGATCAAGAATTGCCTCTTGAAAACTTGTGGATCTTGAAATGGAAAGATAATGCTAGAAAGGAACGGTGAGGAGAAGAAAATTTATCATAAGATAAAATATCTTGGTACGGGCAAGAAGTATTTACATGGCATGAAGAAAATTTGGAACTGATAAATCACAGGTGGCCAACTTGCTGTGATAGTCACAAAGATAGAATGGAGGATGGGACTCACGATTTGATCATCAATTTTTAGATTATCTAGGAAAAGATTCTATAAGGTGTGTCTCAACAGTCATTGTTTATATGGCTATTACCATCACAAGTTCTATCATTTTGTATCAATGAGTCGGGGTTAGAATTAGTATGATTGTGATTTTGCTCAATAGCGGGATATGGTAAGATAGGCTAATTAAGAGTTTTATTCATGCAGTTCCCAAAAGGAAGATGATTTCATGAAAGTAAACATCTCTGGAGACGAAAAGTCCTTCTCATACAACATATAACCCTTTTGAGCACATGCAGAACCAAGAAAAAGACAACTACAAGCCCTTATATCAAACTTTGTTTTCAATAGACTTGTATTAGTGAAATAACACCAGCACCCAAAAACTTTTAGATGTGAATAAGAAGGACTTGAGCCAAAAAGTAATTCGTAAGATGTCTTACCCGAAAGTAGAGGAGTAGGGATGTAATTTGTAAGGTAGGTTGCAGTCAATATACAATCGCCTCCAAACTGAATAGGAAGATTTGCTTGGAATCTTAATTCTCAGCCAACATTAAGCAAATGACCGTGTTTTCTTTCCACAATCCCATTTTGTTGTGGTGTGTTGACATAACCTTTTTGGTGAATTATTACCTTTTGCTTTGTAAAAATGTCTGATGTCAAACTGCATCTCATTGTGTGATGGAAAAAATCTAGTCTTTTGTTACTGGGTTTCATATGGGTGGAAAGACTGCAAAAGTGACTGTGTTTCACTTTTACATTGCATAAGATAGTTTCTCTCATCTCATTTTCCGTCAATTTGTTCTTCTTCACCAAATAAAATTTTGTTGTTCTAATATTGTTGTACAACAATTCAGCCATTGATTTTGGAAATCAAGTCTCAAATTTTTACCTTTATTGCGCTAGGAAATATTAATAGAGAGACAGAATTTGTTCCTTAGGACAGTAATCACACGCCTTAGTCTTTCCTTTTTCTTTTCTTGCTGTTCTTGCAAGTTTCAGCTGTTGTTCTTGCTGTTTTTTCCACTGCTGTTTCGCTGTTGTTCCTGCTGTTTCTTGCTATTTTCCTGCTGATTTTCTGCTCGTTTTGCTGCCATTTGGCCACTATTTTTCAGCTGTTTTGCCTCGGATTTGCTAATGTTCTGCTGCTATTTTAAGCAACTTTCCATCTGATATTCTTGTTTTCAACTCAATATATGAAGTCAGTTTAGTAGTTGTTTTGTTCAATTTCTTTAGTTATTTTGATAATTAAGTCTAGCAAATTATTATATCATTCCTAGATATATAACACAAAGTTTCTGTTCAATTAATAATAGCCACATTCTAGTTGGGAAAACTGATGGGAACTTAACCTAACTAATTCCTGTCATGCTTCCATTTACTGAGGCTGTTCTACTTCTGTGTGTTTTTTTGGTTTATTTTTGAAGCCTTAAGCGACTGTTTCCACTGCAATCAAATACAATGTTTGTATTTCTGCATAATTGCAGTTGCAGCCATATACAAACTCTCTCGGGGTCCTGCTGTCGGTGACCTTGGCAGATTCAAGAGTTCATGAAGGGAGTAGCTGGTACATTTGGTCTTGGAACTAACTATTATCGATATCTGCTTGACGCTGGAACTATTATTTGTTCTTGGCAAGTTTCAGGTTCTTGTGTCCAGTGTTACTAACAGGCTGGCAGTCAAATACTGTGCTGGCATAGAGTTGAAGTTTAGGCTCTGTGTTAATTTCTCGAAAAGCCTGGTGTTTTATCCAAGTAATGATCATATCATGGTTTACAAAATGAAATGAAAAATAATGGGGTGAGAGAGGCTCGAACTCTCGACCTCAGGATAACTCAGAAGCTATGAGACCTACGCGCTAGCCAACTGCGCCACCACCCCATTTTTATTATAAGGTTATCAATAACTAAATCTATTTCTATAAGGTTACCAACTGCGCTCCCACAATAGAAATTATTAAATTAATACTTTTAAAAATTATAATAAAATAATATTTAATTACTAATAATTTCTGCACTTATTAAGATAATTTAACCATTTATCGCTACAATTATTTAATAAGCTGAAATTTGAATAAAAATAATGATAACTAAAGAGGAACTTAATTGCATTACAATACAATTGACGTAATTAATGAAATTTATTAATACTTAAAACCAAATATTGCAAGAATAACACAATTTAAAATCGATACTTCAATTTAAGTTATATGTGATAATTGAGAAAAATTAATTCTATTTTATTATTGGAGAAAATTATTATGTATTTCAAAAATTTATTATAATATTTACTGTCATATTTTATAATTAAATTTAGAATATTATTGGTATAGAATTGAACGGTAGGGCATTAGTTTTATATAGTTTTTTTTGGTTAATAAACAATGACAATGTATACAATTTAAAATAATTATATATATATATATATATATATGTTAATATTTAACAATCACATCCATTCATGATAATAAATATTCTCTAACTCCCAACACTACACCTCACCTAGCAACACCATGGTGAATGTCGAGTTCCAATCTATAATTTGGGTAATGCGGCTTCTCTGATGTAGCCAGTGATGTCTATCTATCTTCATTCCGGGGCTGTCATTATTACCACTTTCTCTGTGGTAATCTGCGAGTTTCTTCGCCAGCCACTTTGGTCCTTTCTTTGTAACATTACTTCCGTCATGTTCTATGTATGTAATCATCTCTATTTCTCCAACGTTGAAGAAAGCCAAGCAACAATATCTATCAACAGAGTGAAATGCTCAATTGTTGCCCGCTTTCAATCGTTCAAAATCAGCGGCTCTGACTTCTCACCCGATAAAACCTCTCACATTTTTTTTTGCCTGACATGGCTTTTTTTTTATCAAAATCATGGACTTAAAAATTTGAAAAATTATATTTCTCATCTACGTAGATGATATCATCATAATAGGAGACTCTCTGAGCAAATTAAAGTAGTTAAGTTGCAGAGTAATACTTTCGTCCTTAAATACTTGGGAAATTTGAGTTACCTGGTTTTGAGATTTTAATAACACCAAGTGAAATCTTCTTGCCACAATCTAAATATATCAAAGAGCTTCTCCTTAAAACAAAAATACAGAACTGCATAGGTTTTATAAAACCTTATACATGTCAGTAATTGGTTCTATTCAGTATGCAACTTTATCAAGATCAGAAAATTCTTTTGCTATTTACAAGTTAAATTAATTTATGCATGATCCTTATTACGCTCATTAAAAGGCTTGTAAAGGGGTTCTTAGATACTTGAAATAAACAACTAACTTTGGGTTAGTTTTCAAGAAAATAGAAAACTTAGACCTCGTTGGATTCTCGCACTAAGATTGGGCTAGTAATATGATTATTGGAAATTGATTACTGGTAATTGTGTGTTTATGAGTGGTGGAAATCTTGTTTCTTGGAGCTACAAAAAAGTAAAAAAGAAATGGTTTGGTCCGGCATAGAAACTGAATGTACAATTTTAGCTCATATTAATGTTGAATTATGTTAAATAAAATCCGTACTTTCTGATATGAAAATCTTGTCAAATAGCGCCAGTGAAGTAGCCATTGTAGAGAACCCTATATTCCATGCAAGGACTAAGCATATTGAGAGAGATGTCTTATCCGAGATAAAATAGTCAGCAAGGAGTCAGTGATACTCTATGCTCCATTCGTGAGCCAAGTTGTAGATACCTGACAAATCTCTTGGACAAGAAAGATTTACTTCCTTTCAAAGCAAACTCAATATTGAAGGAGGAGAGTTAAGTTTGAGAGTGCAAATTAAAGAAGTGAAAGCAAATGCAGGCCTTGTTAACAGTTGAGTCCAAGCTCGTAAGGTTCACAATAAGGACCAAAGCACATCAGAAGCATGGTCAGCAGTCCAAACTGTCTTCACTGAAGGAATGATTTTTTTGGCTATGCCGGCACTGCCAAAGACAAACAAGGATGGTGCAGATTCTCTCCTCTACCAACATTCAGGAAAGCTGCTCGTTTTGCATTTGCTCTCGTCTTTTATACATTTTTTGTCATTTAGCTTCAATCGTGTAGTAGCACAAGCCATTGTTGTATAAATATGGCTCTTCGTTTTCATTTTAGCTCAGGTTGTAAGAACATTTACCAAGGAAGAAATGCAAAGAACAACGTTGCAGTTTTCTTTTCAGTTCTCAACTCCTTTACACTTAGATCATATTAGCACGAATCAAGAGATTCTTAATGCACTTAATTTGTGACAAATGCAAAGCAAACACGACAGGGAATAACCTCATTCTCCAAGAAGTAATTCAAAAGACCTAAATCCCTTAATGCAAAGTATCACTAAGCCTGTTAATCGTAGCCTCTGTAAGATGAACATCAGGACCAATAACCAATATATTAACCACTAAATTGTTAAGAGCCGTACAGCTATCTAGATATGAACATTCATACCAATTTTTTTATTTTTATTTTTTATATTATTCAACAGCTTAAAGATACGAAGATTGACTTCGCCACTTTCAATGAATTCATGAAACATCACAGCAAGTACCATGCTAATAATTAAACAATGTAGTTACACACTCGTCAAGAAATTATTTGTCATAACATTCAGAAAGCATATAGTAAATTTAAGATCTAGTGATCAAATCAGACGATCCATGCGTTTGAGTAGGATGAACAAGTTAACAATTTCAAGTGTTTTCTCTTCAACGAAGGAGAGTCTCTCCGCCACTTTTTCAGTGAAAAGGTTGAATATCTGATCTACATACTCATTCCCAAAATGCTCCTTGAAAATTTCTTCAAAAATAGCTCTAAGATTCAAGGTGTAATCTTTTGCAGAGAATGGTGTATGTCTTATGGGAGGAGTCAATTCCTCTATTTTCTCAATGCTGAAATTTTCATTTCTCTTGATAATTCCTTCCAGCTCTGGACGTGTTGCGTTGTATATGGGCAAGTTGAAGGATTCCACCTTTTCTTTGCTAATTGCTCCCTGTAATAAGGAAAAACAGACTACTATTTATCAGTCGATAAATAAATTCTAAATTATAATAACAACAATGCACATTCTAAATTGTTTTATAAACTTTTACATGCTTGAGTCGAAAATTGTTCAAAGTGTCGAAAGTTTGCATACTTTTTGAGCTTTTGTTAATTTCTATACATGTTTTTCTCAAAGTGAATGTAGGTATTCACACATATATGGTAATTTTTGCTTACCATTTTGACCATGTCAGTGAGGCAAGATCCTAAGACATCATATAATACTCCCGCAGCAGTTTCAGACATAGGGATGCCATCTGGCATAGTTAATGCTAGAATGATCATCAATCCTCCAGGTACAACTTCTTGCGCTCTAGCATTGAGAAACAACTCCGTATCAATCTTGAACTGTGCAGAATATGCCTCAGTAACTTCTTTCACCGATCCTGTACACTGTATGCTGTCTTTATTGCAGATAGGAGAATTCCTGTCAACAATTGATTCAGGAATCTTGGAAAGCCAATGCAGTGAGTAGGAGGTGTATACAAAATGTAGAGAACACTTGGGAAACAAACGGCCGCGAAAAGAACCCGGGACTCCAGCGGCAAAGTATTTCCGGGAATGAGGAAGGGTTTTAAAGAGTGTGTTGAAATCATTATCGTAGTGATCATTGAAGAATACTTGAAATTCTAGGGCTGACAGGTTTTGGTTTTCAGCGTGGAGGAACTTTTGTTCAATGGCTTCAATGATGTTTTGAACGGCGAAGAATGTGTTAGGTCCCGTGGAACAGCCCAAATCTGCTATTTGGAAAGTGTTGGAAGTGTCAAATCGGATGAGTTTCAGGTCAAGTTTATCAGCTATAGCCTCAGTGATCAATTCCTTCGCCGCATCAGCAACTCCTTTCTGTAGGCAAAAATAAAATTGGTGTCAGTTATGTTTGCAGCACGTCTTACATATGAAGTTGCTTTATATATATATATATCAACAAGCTTAATGAGAAATATTAGTAGAGATAGTAATTTGGTCAAATACTTTAAATATCTAATAATATTAAATTGAAAAATTATTTGATATTTAAAATTTATTAAATATTGAATATATTTTAATTTTGACTTCACAAAATTATGGAACTTTGGGTTTTGTCTAAATTATATCCTCCCAATTAAAAATAATTAAAAAAAACAAAATATTTATTTTTTGTTTAAGTTTGTAGTATTAAATTGTTTATTTTAAAAATTTTAATTATAAATACGATAAAATATATAATTAATAAATATTATATATTTTTATAAAAAATAAATAAAAATATACAAAAATTAAAAAAAAATTAGATAAAATACGTAACAATAACGTAATTTTATCGTTTTAACTTAATACAAAACTCTATATTCAATATGCTTAGAAATATCATGTCGGCTTTAGAACCCGAGCAGACTCTACCGTAGTCAGGCATCTTCTCTCAATAAACCCTTTGACATGGTAAATCAAGAACGTATGAGATTCTATCATTACACTTTCCCCTCAACTCTATTTTAGGCAACCAACATTTTTCATTTTAACTTTTAATTCACTACAAAACATCGTAAACTACCATTAGGATTCGTTAAAAGCAGTAATCCATGATGAAATCAAAAGAAACCATAATCCAGAAAAGAATAACACGTAGCAGCAACCTCTTAATTTGTGATTAATTAGGTCGTAAAATTGAGGGTACCTGGTAACTAGAATTTTTAGCATAGCTGTGAGCACCGTCTCCACCAACCATGGGACGTGCTTGCTGGGAAATTTCTCTCTCCCCGTTTGCCATTTTCTCTTCAACTTTCTACGCTTCCAAACAGATTGCAAATTTTGATCTAGTTCAAGCTTCAATGGAACATAACATCTTTTATATATATATATATATATTCTTCTTTAGTGTTCAGAAGATGTCAACGCAGAGATGATTTCACACTGCCTTTTGTCCTATGCAAATAAACAATATCCGTTAAGAGGTACGAGACAAACAAATTCCAACGAGGTTCCAGCCAATTAAAACAGCCGCTGTTCATCATTGACTGCTTTATTTCAATATTCCACACGTTACAAGCGAAGACATTTGAATACTGTAAGACCGACTCCAAAAGCATTGGTTTAAAATTTTGTTTTAACCAAAACATAGAGTTTTGAACAAGTAAATTTTGACCCTCATACCTTTTATATTTTTATTATAAGAAATTGCGTGTGAATGTGTATTTATATATAATTACATATTTAATGTAATTTAATTCAACTTGTTCAAATAACTAATCTTATTTATTCTTATGATTTAATAGAGATTGTTGTTACATACTTTTCAATCAATTTTGAGTAAATAAAAAAGAAATTATGACTTTTCTTTAGCAGAAAAGTTCAAAGGACATTCAAAAAAAAATTAAGCTTTTCGAATCACTCAAACCTATTCAAAGACAATCTTATGAATTAAAACAAATTATTTATATATACTTAAATGTAATTACTATGTGCATATATACGCGAGCGTGAGTGTGTGTATATATATAAAATTTAGTAGGGTAGAGCTAAAATGTAGTAGCTTGACTGTATAGTTGCTATATTTTGATCTTTGAATTGTAATTCATGCAATCCAATAGCGCTTGGGAAAGGAAAAAAATTAAACTTTTTCATGAGCTTGCCTCTACTTCCTGTAAATTTATTACAGCTATGTCCTACATTAATTGTAATGTAGCTTTTTAAAATTTTTAGTTTCCACTCAAAATCTTTTTTTTTAAAAATGAAATAAGTAATAAATAAAGGTAAAATTAATGAAAAATGTTAATCATACGATACAAATATTTACGTAGAAAATTAAAAAAATTATTAAAACCACACTCAACAATTTTCTCTCACATTTAAATTTTAATTACGTTCAATTACATTCAAATCTCAATAAATTTTATTGTTTCTCTCAATAGAATTTATCTATTCTAAATATATATTTAATCTCAAAAAACTTGTGTTAACATTAAAATTCAATAGACTCCTTATGTCTAAAACTATTTATTATCAGATATTAAATTGTGAATAATATGTAATATAACATTCTTTGGCAATGATGTTAACCACTTTACTTGTAGTGACTAATAGCTTATTTTTGCTAAAATTAATATTTTTTTTTCTTATAAAAATCAATAATCTCCACCATCGATGCATCCATATAACTATGAAATAGTTATGGGGGTAAGTAGGTAGGTAATAGAAATAAAGATGATAACAGTCATTTTTAACTTGAAGAAGCATTTATTTATTTTGTGTTTTAGTTATCGTAGAAATAGAAACTATGAATGAATGAAAATAAGAGAAAGAAAACAGTAAAAGTAAAAGTGAGAACAAGAGAAAGTATTGAAGAGAGGCAAAGCAATAGAGAGGAAAAATATTGGAACTTGTGGAGAATATAGTTGTCAAAAATACATTGATATCTTAAGATAAACAAGTAGTTGCTGCCCTAAAATATAATTTTGCAGCCACAGATCAGCACATCAATATCGACCTCGTCACATGCAGAAACAAATTTAATTTATTCTCGGTTCTTTAAAATTATTAATTTAAACTACTGATTTTTAACTGAAAATACGTTGATTTTCCAAAAGGAAAATCTGTATTGTTTTATAACATGTTGAGGAAAAAAGAAAAATCATTTATTCTTTTTTATCATCCTCATTGTTTACGTTGGCCTTTTGCCCGATGTCATCGGTAGTAACTATCCTTGCTTCATAAAACAAACAATAAATTTAAAATCTTGAGATTCATAATTCATTTATAAATTATATATATATATATATACATATACGTGAATTTTGTCTATATAATTTGTATTTATCTGAGATTCATAAGGTGTATTTAAAAATTGCAGTGAAAACATGATCAGCGAATGGAATCCCATCTGTTACAGCAAGCAAATGATACCAACTCCATCAGTTCTCGACATACAAATTCTGCTCATGTAGCATTCAGAATTGACTCCTTGTCAGCTTTATTTTAGAGTACAATAAAAACGCTCCAATTCCAAATAAAATCCTAATCAATCACGATACGTTTGAGTAGAATGAACAAATTCAAGGAATTAGGTCTTTTGCAGGCTAAACTGGGGAGGCTCTCTGCGATCATGGTGGCGAAATTATTAAATATTTGATCTACAGCCTCACCCCCAAAGTGTTTTCTGATAAGTTCTTCGAAGATAGCTCTCATCATAGAAGCCAAATCTTTGGCAGAGGATAATACATGGCTCTTGAAACTAGCTAGTTTTTCCATTCTTTCAATAGAGAAATTTCCATTTCTTTGAATGAGTGCCTCTAACTCTTCAGGTGTTGGGTTGTGCATAGCAACATGGAAGGAGTTCACCTTTTCTTCATCAATTATTCCCTGGATAAGAACAAAGCATTTGTACATATATCAGTGAGTTAATCAACTTCCATGAGTAACAAATGGAGCATTACCACGTAATTAAGTTAATTCTTACCGTTTTGACCAAGTCAGCGAGGCAAGAATAGAGGATATCAAAAACAGAACCAGGAGGTGTATCAGCATATGGGATCCCATCTGGTATGGAAAATACGACCAAGCACATCAAGCCTCCATGCACAATTTCTTGTGCTCTAGCATTCAAAAATGACTCCATATCACTCTTGAACTGAGCTGAATATGCCTCAAAAACTTCCTTCACAAATCTTCTGCACCGACCACTTCCTTCATCCCATAGAACAGAATTAATATCCACAATTTCTTTTGGAATCTTGGAGAGCCAATGTAGTGTATAAGAGGAGTGTACAAAATGTAGGGAGGACTTGGGAAACAGGCGACCATGAAAAGAACCCGGCACACCTGCCGCGAAGTATCGCCGTGATTCAGGAAGAGAATCAAATAGCGTGTTGAAATCATTGTCGTAATGATCGTTGAAGAAGACTTGAAAATCAAGGGCTGAAGGGTTTTGGTGTTGGGCACGCTGGAGTTTCAGCTCTACTGCTTCTATGATGTTTTGCACAGCGAAGAAGGCGTTAGGTCCGGTGGAGCAGCCCAGATCTGCTATTCGAAATGTTTTTGGTGCATCATGTTCTAAGATTTTCAAGTCAAGTATATCAGTTATGCCCTGATTGATCAATTCCTTTTCAGCATCCACAACTCCCCTCTGCATATATAGTCATCAATTCATCTCAATTCCATCCATAACGGTGTAAAAATGTGTGCATATATATCACAGGAAATTTACAGTTCCTCGAACAAATTAATGATTTAGACTGGATTACTAATGGATTTAAATTAAATAGTAGCTGGTTCAGAAATTTGACTGCATGCATAATATACCGGTGAACCTTTGAAAACTTGAAAATTCCTCTATTTATCATCTAAACACCGAGACACTAAAAATTTTACGAACAAAAATAAAAATGTAAAAACAAACAGGGACCTGGTAGGTTGAATTTTTGGCATAGCTGTAATCGCCATCTCCACCAACCATAGGATGCGATTGGCCCAAATTTCCGATCTCCCGGTTTGGCATTTTCTCTTCTTCCTTCTAAGCTCGTGCTTCTACAAGAGACCAAGAACCAGTGATTTCACGGAGTCTATAATACTCGTGTTTCTTTAACAAAATGTCAAATAAAATTAAAACATTACATCATTGGGAATAGTGACGATATAACTTTCTGTAAATATATGATTACGCCCATGGCTTTCTCACACAATTGGGTCTATCATAACTTGATCCTGATCCACCCACCTGTTTCGGTGTTTATCGACTGCCTTGATGATTCTGAAAAATTACAATTGGAATATGTCTGTCACACTTCATCATTTTGAATTTTTTTATTGTCCGTTTTGTTGGTATCGTAAAAATATTAAATGTTAAAAGTTAAAAAATGATTTACTCCCTGTCTTCAGCGATGGAGCCTGGTAGAGCAGGTAGGAAAATCTTAGCAATATATATATATATATATATATATATATATATTAAGATCAAAATCAAAATCTATTCAATTAAATCAGTGTAAATAAATGTAGATAATTTATTATATTTGGATGATACCAGTATTTAAATTTAGAAATTGTTATATTCCTGATGTCATCTGCACAAGAGAGAGAAGCATAAGAGAGTGGCGGATACCAACCAAACGCGGCGTTGATAGCTCATCAAACAACAATTTGAAAGATCATTAACTACACACCGACGATTAGGGAGCAAGAAAAATTCTTTGAACAAATAAGCCTAACTCATGGGCTATAATTCTACCCAACTATAAAAATAAATAAATAAAAACAACGGTATTAATGAGATATCTAAATTTACTTCTATTAAAATAGTTAAAATATTTTATACTTATTATTATACGATCATTTTAATTTATAAATTTTTATAAATTAATTGATAAATAATAAGTCTCCCATCATGAATAAACAAATCTAAGTCGATTCTAATCATTTTGATTCTTTATTTTGATTGCATAAAAAAAATTTAACAAAATTTTGAAATAAATAATAGATTTTGTATTTCTTTATCGATTGATAATCATTGACCATAATATTTACTATGTATTTAAATAAAATAATAATAATAATTTATCTAAATTTTTTTATTTTAAATTTGATTTGCTAACAAGTCTTTTTATAATCCAAAATCTCGTCTACTGTTAAATAATTGTGAATATCTACGACCTTATCATTCTAAGATTTTTGAGTCTCCTTCTCTCTATTAATCTAATATGTTTATACACTTTCGCAAACTGTTTTGAGGTTGAAAACACAATGTGGTACAATAACAATTGAGAATTGCTTTGAGCATTGATTGCAAATATAGTACATATGATTTTTTTGGAGCTTCTCCTATTGAATATATTGCATCTAGCCAAGAAAAAGATCGAGAACTGTTTCCAAGAGTATGCTACAAAAATATTAGAAATTTTAGATAAGAGTCGCCGAAATTTTTCTGTTTATGTCGTGAAAAATACAAATTTTTTAGCTGGATTTTCAACTAATAGTGCATTGAAGGAAGAGACAAACACCACCATTGAACTTAGGGCATTGTGAATTATGAGATAAAGACTGTCTCTCAAATCACTGAAAATTTTTCCATCTCCATCATTGAGTAGTCAACAATCAACTTTTGGTCCAATTTGTGTTATAAGTGTTTTGATTATCATTTTTGCGACGTCTGTTGAACTCATTTAAATAAGAAAAATTCAACCGTAATATCAAATTTATCGAATAACTTTTAAAATTTAAAGAGCACATTATTCGAGATGAATGGAGTAAGAATTATATTTCTTATCTTAGTTGTGCATTTTAAAAACTAAATTGAATAACATATTAAGTTAAGTTATGAGGAATGCCCAATGATCCATTTTTGATGAATTTCTTCTTGTTGTGGTAGTTTGGGATCTCACCAAGAATATTAACAGTTTACAAGAGTTTAACATTATGAGAATTTAAAATTTGAGTACCCATGATGTAATAAAAAAACTCTGTTAAAATATTTACAACTGTATACCTTTAATTTTAAATTACTTTATGAAGTTTTAAATTATGTACCTTAATTTTTGAAGCATGACAACTTATATAAATTTTTAATCTCATACTCAAGGACATTCTCCAATCATTCCATCCATATCTACTAATACTCCCTTGTTATCCCATCTATACTTAGGGACACTCCTTTATCATCTCATCTTATACCTAACCATACTCTCCTATCATCCATCATAACCAAAGCTACTCTTGCATTGTTCCATCCAATCAATCGCAATTAACATGTAATGTTCATTTTTTAAATACTTATGTAATTCTCAATTAAAAAAAATTAGGCATCATAACATTTAAAATTAATAAAATACTAAGCATATAATTTTATCAAAATAAAATATTTAATATCAATAAGCGTTTGATACACTAGAACGACAAAATGTGCAACCTAAGTAGTTTTATCATACAGTAATAATGAACAACTAAGATTATTGATAGAACTCCTACCTTGTTCACTAAATTTACGTACTCTTTAAATTCAAAAAATCATTTGGTAAAATTGAGATTATGATTAGATTTCTCTTGCCAAAACAATACCAATGAATGTCTCCAAGGGTAAAAACAACGTTTGAAAGTTGACAAAACAACTTTGGCAAAAAGTTGACCGTTAATCTTTGACTGATCAACTATGTTGATCAAAGGTGATAGTAACAAAAGTTTTAATGACTTGAGGGATGAATCTTAGCTTGCCTTATAGTTCTCACATTCTAAATCCAATAGCGGTGTGTATTTCATCGTCTAATTCACCATTTGTCAAAAATCTAATTAGAAAATTGTGACATTGGTGAAATGGAAAAATTTTGGTGACCTTTTAGTTTGAATTTTCTGATAGTTTGTTTTACTTCTAGAGTTGATTTTATTAGTATACTCAATTTTTCAATAAAAGGTTGGAGTCAAGTTGAAAAATATAGTTAAAGAAATTTTAAATCTTTAAACAAGTTTTGGCAGTGTCGAAGCTTGGATTTAGGTGAAGTTAGTGGCTATAAAATGGTAATGTCGTGTGAAGTGTGTTGGTTGAAAATCATGTTAATCCGAGGTTAAAATGAGGTTAATTGGCTGGTTGTCAGGAATTTTAGAAACAAAGAGTATTTTAGGTTTTCTTGAAAAGTGAAAGTAATAGGTATTTACAAAACATATTTTATAAAATTATAGAATAATTCAAATTCTTTCATAATTATATATGGACCATAAATAATGAAAAATCATACCCTTTTGTTAGAAAATAAAATAAACTAACACATAATTAGAGATAGGTTTTATTACATATAGATATATATAAATATTTTTAATCTATATAGGTTTTATTACACACACACACACATATATTTCTTTCTATATCAATCATGTGGACACAAAAGAAAGAAATGTGTGTTGTAAGTTTTTGTTTTAAAGTTATTTCATATTGCTTTTGTCATCTAATTTAAAAAATAACTTGATAAAAATTATGAATTTGTAATTTCTAATTCCATAAACTAAGAGAATGTTCTCTTAAGTATTGTAAAAATATTTTTCTACTGTTCTTTGGGACAATATTTGAATTTGTTGAAAAAAGCATAACTGGGACTAGTAAGGGAATCTTGTTGAATTAAGTCGAAGGAATTTTGACACATCAAAATAAAGAGATCTCACTGAATAAGTTTACCTAGAAAGATTTAAGATTATAATGATAAATATAAGAAAAAGTCTTTATTTTTAGTAAGATCATTGGTGCTTGTAATCATTATTTTTCTTAGCTAATTATTTTTCTTTAGACATGCCTTCATGGATGTAGAATTAAAAAACCTGAACCATAATACAACTTGATTGTCTTCTCTATTTAATTTGTTTGAACATACTTGACTTGATTAAATGGTTAAAATTAATTAAAATTAATAAACCTTAACCAAACAAATCTTTTAATTAGTATTAGAGTGAATGAGTAATTTATTTGGTGAGACTCTTTATCTTTTGATTTGTTTTAGTGCAAATATGGATGCTCAAAAAAAGTAGGCTTTATATCATGACCATCATTGCTTGATGGCACAAACTATTCATGTTAAAAGGCAAGGATAAAGGTATTTATTAAATCTAAAGATAAGAAGGCATAAAAAGCAGTAACTCATGGTTGGAGCTATCCTACTATGATGATGGTAATAATATTATTCTTAAGTCAAAGACACTTAGGCAAGTGCAAAAGATAACTTATCAAATTCTAATAAAAAAGTCTAAATGCGATCTTAATACTATTGACTTGAATCAATTCTAACTAATCTCAATTTATGTGAATATTCTTCAAGTTACATATGATAAAACATTCTATATTTCAAGTACTTACTTTTAAATTTGAAAGTTTAAGACAAAAGATAATGAATTACTTGTTAACTTTGACTTCAAATTAAATGATATTGCTAATAAATGTTATGTTTTAGGTGAAGGATACTCAAAAACTAAGCTTGTAAGAAAAATATAACGCTCACTTCCTAATGGTTTTCAAGTAAAAATTACACCAATTAAAGAAAGTAATGACATTGACTTAATAGAGGTTGAAGAATTAATTGAATGTTTGAGAACTTTTGAAATGAATATATAACATCAAAAAAAGGAGAAACTTGATATTTTAAGCTAAGAAAAGGAATCTTGAAGATAAAAAGAAGTTGACATTAAAGATTTAGAAGCTATTACACTTTTTACTAAAAACTCCAATAAAATTATAAAAAAATGAGATGGAAAAAGAATTATACTTCTAGATTTCTTTCAAATGGTATAGGGGTTATGAAAATTTTAGTCATATACAAGTTTAATGTGCTAACACACTTAAAAAGAAATCAAAACCCATGAATATTACTTAGAGTGATGATGAATCCAATGAGGAAAGCTTGTGCAATTTTAGAGCATATATTAAGGCTAAAAAGTTGTCTTTTTGAAATTAAATTATTCATATACTTACAAACAATAAGGATTTTTCTAATGAATATTTATTGTGATAGAAGTTTCTTTGAACAATCCTTTTAAATTTTGACTCGCTCTGTGTGTGTGTGTGTGTAAACATTGAATTGCTATAAATGTGTGTGATCATCAAATTTAGATTTGTCAAAAAGCACTAGAGAATGCCTAAATCTGAGTTGGATTACAGTTGCACTGATATAGAGACAGATTTAAATAGATCCCTAATAAAAGGTTAAATATGGTATGGGATTTAAGTAAATCCTCCCTAATAAAAATAGATTCTTGATAAGATGCTCAATTTGGTATGGTGTCCAAGTAAAATCCCTTATAAAAGGCTCAATTTGGTATGCAATTTAAGTAAATTCCTTATAAAACACTTGTTTTAGTAAGCAAGATTGCATTGGATATTGCAATATTAGATAAAATATGATAGGATTGGATTCAACAAGATCTATTTAATACCGTATATATAATTATATTATTAAAATATTTTTAAATAAAACAAAATATTTAATTAATTTTTATTTTAAATTATTTATTTTAATTAAATAATTAAATAAAACTAATTAAATATTTAAATAATAATTCAAATTTAATTATTTTATATTTTAAAAATGCTTTTCTTACTATTACAAAATATTGCAAAATAAATATTTAATCAGTGTAAATAATTAAATTAAATATAAAATACCTACTAAGCAAACAACTAAGATTATGTCTTCTTCAATTCATTCAGAGGTCAAACAAAACCAACCTAAATAGAAACCCAACCAAAAAACAAAAAAAAACACTTCGAATTTAAGCGCTTAGTGATGTCGGGCTAAGAAAAGCGCTTCTCTGAACGTTGAGAGAGAGAGAGAGAGAGAGAGATGGATCCAGAACAAACGTTTATACGAGTGCAAGAGAGGCTTTCGCGGGCGCTGACGCCGAAAGCAAGGGCTACGATCGAATACATTTATCTTTTCATAGCGATCACTTTGTTCTGTCTTCTCGTTGTTATGCACGCTAATTATGTTCAGCAGGTTTTTTTTCTTTAATTTTTCTTTTTGTTTTGTTTAATTAGTGAATTAGTTGGAAAGTTTTGATTTTGTTCGTTATATGCTGCAGGAATTGGTTTAAGTTTAGTTTTTGCTGCTTTCTTAATTGGGCCAAATTGCCAGTCACTATTGGAAGTTGTTTCGGAGAAAGCACTCTCCAACATAGCCTTAGGCTATGCTAAGTTGCAGTTTTTACTCTAATTAATCTAATTCTGTTTCGTAATTTGTTCAGGATGCTTAATTTTCTAGGAGTTGGTCGAGTATGCATTGTGTAATGTTTAACTTGAATATAATACTATCGCTTGAATAATTGTTAAATACGGTTGATATACCTTAATTCCAAGGAGACAAAGAGTTTGAAGAGTAGTCGACTTCTGCCTCCCAAAACTTCAGAAATTTCAATAGTTGGAACTGGCTATTGTTTCGGTGATGCCTTGCTAGGTTGGATGGTTGGGTCCTCTCAAACGATTATGAAGAGCCATGTAGAACGTGAAGATTTTATAAAACCAAGAAAAGAAGTTAGTGGGTTATGATGTCCTATCAAATAGCTTGTGCATCGCAAATTATTATGCCTAATTAAAGCTTGATAGCTGCTTTGCTGATAAATTCAACGCCAATAAGGCTTTTCATTTTTAATTATAATAATGGTTATCTAATGTTTAGCTATTATGATATTGTTGTCTTTCTTTTTCCTCCCCTTGTTTATAAACTTAAAATTTGCAGAGGTCAGCTTGCCTTAATATTTCTTTATAAAACCATTTCTTTTGATAGTTAACATACTGATTTATTTCATTTTCTCTCATTCCCTCCATGTATTTATGTGTTTTTGATTTGTATGATCTCTCTCTCCCTTTTTTTTTGGGCGACATTTTAATTTGCATCCAACTCTTTTGCATATAAAGCCTGGCTGTTCGAGTGAATTCACTGGAATTGAGAGAATAGAGGCCGAACTTATACAGATTAAGGTATATGATCTTCTTGTTTTAAAATGTTATCTTACTTTTCTCATTGACAAGTTGTACTACCCAAATCTGATCTCCATATGTTGTGAAGATGTCACTTATTGACAATTTAGAGCCCAGTTGATCTTAGGTTTGAGTTGTTTCCTTCTTTTGTTGTGCTTGGTATGGCTATCAGATTATATCCTTTCTATTATAGCTAGAGAAATGTCTTTCTTGGCCAACTGTAGTGCCAACACCTTATTTGAGCTTTTTTCTTAGCTATTAGAATGTGATGATACTGCATTAGTAATTAACAATAGTTATTATTTCATAATATGTTATTTAAAGCAATATAACATAGAAAACTCATGGAGAAATAAATGCAAAGTTCTTGTAAATTTTATTGATATCTAAAAATGTATGAATGATCTTTAATCCAGAAGGGAAAAAGAAAATAGAACTCATGCTTAATCTAATCAAGACATCACATCAGATGTATATCTTGTGTGTATCTAGTGAGTGGCATGGCTGTGTAAAAATATTCTTTCATAAAAATTTCTATTTGACTCCTAGAGACACATTAATTCAGTTTAGTGTTATGTCCTACATCAGATAGAAGGTTAGTCTTAGGTTTATAAGGGCGAGTATGTAGTACCACCTAATATATAGTCTTTTGGGTTGATGGCAAGCACTTGACCCATGACAAGTGATGTTAGAGCAGATCGGAGTTCTCATTTGCATGTTGGCCCCCAAACACTTGCACCTTATGCTCTAATAAAGGATTGCAACATGAGATGTGGCACTCCCAAATGACGAGGAGATGGGCAATACGTTCAAGTTGGCCCATAAAAAATGGGCTTGTTCGTGATGAGGGCGTCACGTGATTGGGTGGGTGAAAATATCACGTACCACATTGAATAGAACATGGGTTAACTTTGGGTTTATAAGGGTGAGTATAAAGTAATATTTAATAAACTAGTCTTTTGGATTGATGGCAAGCGCTCGGCCTGTGATATTAGCCTAACTCTACATGAATTCTTGGATCCCTCCCATCTTATTCAAAAGTTATATACTTTCATTTTCTTTTTTGTTTTGAGCTCCAGGTGATCTATTTATAGGATTTGGTGTGTAGTGTCGTAGGTAATTTGAGCATGATTCTTATGTTGGGCTAACTGTCATGGCTAAGACTGACATTTTTCCCTTAATGTAGATAACCAGTGCTGGCTTGTGGTCACAGAACAAATCTGTTTCTAATGCTATAGACATTCCTAGTGTGGAAACTGCAGTCAATAAGTTAGAAATCGCAGATATAGATGAAGATGGATTGATGTTTTCAGCTGCAAAGTCTTGGTTGAATTGGATTGGTTGCAATGCCAGGAAAGCAAAATTAGCATTGAAATTCTGGAGGAGTGATACAGAACCGATTGAACCTGAAGCAGAGAGCTCTACCAACAGTCAATGCTCTAAACCAACAGCTGATAATGCTGTCTGTAAAACTGATAAGGAGGAGACACACAATAGTTTTGCTTTATCAGCCAAAGAGGCATTTAAATCAGCAGTCATTTATTTTGGCAAAAAGTGGTATAGACATCTATCCTTCATTTGGAGATACCCAATGCAAATCTTTGGAAATTTCCAGAAGCTGTGGGTGAGAAAATCAGAAAATTTCATTGTTAATACTTGGTGCTATGTTTTCCTAAATCTTCTTTCTGTAGCCTTGTAGCCTTATGACCATTCTGATTATGCCAACTGTATTGACCACAATTATCGTCATTTGCCGCTGCATTACTATTTTTGTAAAATGGAGACAAAAAAAGAAGCCTTTGATCTCTAATGTAGATTCTAGGAAAGAGATCTTCACTTTGTAATTCTTCCATATCTATTATTACATTCATAAAAGTACTCGTAGGTGTCATGCCTGAACAATATAACAATATGCATGCAATATCATTGAGTTTTTGGCCAATTGTTTCCTCCTACTGCATGAGTGAAGTATGATTTGAAAAGTTTCAGTTCTACTTTCCTTCCTTTTTTAATTTGTTTTAATTTTTATTTAAAAATAGCACTCATTTCATTTGGTTTTCATCTGGTTTTCATGTTTTTAATTGATGCTGCCAGTGGATATTGATGTTCCAATATTACTCATTACTACCTCTGTTTTTCCCTACCTCTTATCTTCGCCATCTTTCATATTTTTTGCAGCTGCATTAATCAATTTATTAGGACTAGTTCAGAGTGTAACTTATTGTCGTATTCAATCATAACTCTGTTATGATTTTCAATTTTCTGCTGAAGTTGTTTTTTGTAGTGCAGAATGCAACGGGAATACCTTTATATCTTGATGTTCCAAAATTGATGCATGTACTTTTCTTGGATAGGATTAGCTCATATGATGGTAACTATCCCTTTTTCTTCTTAATGTTTATCATGATATTGCAACATTATAGCTGTTTGAGAACAACTGTAAGCCCATAGATCCCTTGATATAGTATCTGTCAAATGATTTAAGTTTTCGCTTGGTCGTGCGTGATTCTCTTACCACTGGATGCATATATTGAGCTCAGCAATTTTGGGGGTTTTGATAATATTGCAGAATCTAATCTTGGCTTCATGGTTTAATTATCTAATACTTTACAAGATGTAAACAAGAAAGAATTTTTCATTCTTTACAGGATACAAACTAGTTATATTTTGCTTGTATCCTTTTAGTTTTTTCTGTTTTTCTTTTGAACTTGTTTTGGTAATTGTTACATTTTTGGCACGGATAAAATTTAATTTATAAGGTTCATAACTTAATGTGGATCTATGGCAGAGAAATATGTCATTGAAGTTGCATATATGTAACTATATAGTTTTGGCAGTCTCAGTAAAATAATTATTACCTTCCATAAATAAAAGTCGCTAGAGTTGAATATTTATCCTTTGGTTCTTTTTAAAGATTTTGTATATGATGTACTAAATTTTCTGTTTGATGTATTAACTAGCAAGTGGAATTGGATCCAATACATTAATGCAGAGCATAGCATGTGAGAGTTTGCTTGAAATTCTTTTTGATATCTCTTGATTTAGGACATATGGAGGTCTATATGGGCAATGTGTACCATATTTGGATTCCAACAATGAATGCTGTTACTAATTCTAAAGATGCAGGCTGTATGCTTTCAAGTGAAATGATTATAAAGTTGATCAAAATTTCATCATTTTTTTTTCGGTTGTCCTAAGTTGTGCTGTAGGTTTTTTGGCTTTAAATTATAACTGTGTTGTGTACTTCCAGTGCACTGGCTTGAGTATAGAAGCAAAGCAGTTGAGCCTACATATTTATACGCCGTGGAAAAGGTAACAGTTTTCTTTCATCTGAATGATATCTGTACTTTCTATTGATTAAAACTTGATACATTTAAGCCCAAGGGATGGGTTGAATTGTATGATTCTTGGTTTGTGAACCAAAAGGTTAGTGGTTCAAACTCCCATGGGGCCACTTTATTTGATATTACACCTGTGAGTTTATTGATTATTCTAAGTTTTTGAATCTGGCAGTAGTTCCCAGTTCCAAACCTGGGTACATGTTTAGAGATTTCCAGGTTACTTAAAAAATAGAAATACTAAAACTTTAATGCATTTGAAGTATGCTAATGTAATAACTTAAATCAAAGATTCTACCAGGGTATTGTAGTTTGTTAATTATTTTCTTTTTTTCAAATAATTTTAAAGCTGTCTGTTTTGCAGGGGTATTTCTTGCTACAAGAAGCAGATAAAACTCAGCATGACGTTCGCACTGCAAATATTAGCATATCAGCTCGACATCCTTGCTTCGGGAACAGGTGATATTTCCTATGCATAACTACATGCAATGTTTGGTTTGTCTCTATATTGACAAATATCTGTCTAGTTCCTTTATTTCATGTTTTTCATTTAGATTTTAAGTTTTCTGGAATGGCTGTCTACTTTGAGATTTTAATGATTGAGTATTTTAAGTCCCTATAATTTGTTACATAGAGCAAGGAAACCCAGTTCTCAGTTTTAAAACAAAGGTGTTTGTTTTGGACAAGAATTGAGGTCTCCTTGTACCTGATCTTCAATGATAGTAAAGAAGTCAATACCATATAGAGTAGTATAAGATCCTAATAACCCTGTTGTTTCAGCTGTATATATGGTAACTTTCGTCTGTATCTATAGTAAGTCACTGTAATTGGTTATGAGTGAATCAGTTGGGTTTGAATAGGGTATTTGAAACTTCCTATTTTGATAGAAAAGGATTTGAAAATGAATTCTGCATTTGGGTTTTCGACTTACATCTGAACAACATCAAGAAACATAATTTATTGATAAGGAATGTGAAAAATATTAAGGACAACCAGGCCAAGATAGAACAAATGAAACCTTACTCAGGCTGAAACGGCATCCTATTTATCACGGATAAAGCAGGAGCCATTTAGAAACTTTAACAACATTTACTTGAATGTAATTATTATTGTAACAAAAGAGAGGTTCTAAAAGTTTTATTCACATGTTGGCAAATTGCTCTCTCCTTGAAAATTGTTGGGATCCTTCCACTTTGAGAAACTGTTTGAATTTGAATTAATGTGCTTTGGTGCTTGTTTATTTTTCTCAACAATTAGAATCTTCAGGATAATAGTATCAAGCCCCGATTGGAGGCATCATTTTGATGAAGTCTTTAAAGTCTGTTCTGATTATAAGTGGTTTGGTGCTGTATTTAGCCGCATGGATGATGTTAGGCTCAGTAATCTTAGCTCATTATTATCAAGGAATTGCATCACTTTAGCTTGGGCTGGGGTCAAAAGAGCTTGCAATTGATTGTGTAAACTTTCAAATTATGGGAAATTAGTAGACTCTGGTAACAATTAGGCTAAGCTTTATTTTGAAGCAAATGTTCTGGTGATTCAATGCCATGGTTTTAAGTTCAGTTATTCTTTTAAATCTTTGTCTTGTTGAAATCAATTACATTGTGTACTAATTTGTTGAACTCAAATTTTGTTGAAACTCCTTCGTAGAAGTTCAATTGTGGAAATGATCTTAATAGGTTTTAAATTTTGTTGCAATTATGAGCTTCAATAGTATGCACGTGCATGTTACATGCAAAAGCACATTTTAAAATTATATTTTCTTATTTATAGGTGGCAGCAACTTCTTATAAACAGATTTGTTGGATATGATACTATCTTGATGAATAGTTTACTGAATTCTCTTGGTCAAGGTAATAACTATTTCTCTTGATGGAATACTTATAAATGAAGTTTTGAGTAATCCAATGATGAAAGTCATCCCTCCCTCAAAAGCAAACAACTTTTGTTATGATATCCTGGAGTGGCTCGACCTCTATCATAAATTTGAAATGATTTGGGAGCTTATTTAATCTTTCTACACTTGTCAAACTGTATTTTTTTATTACGTGCCAATGAATTTTTCCTTTTATATATCGATGTCTGAATGCCTCACAGTGTATTTCAATCTCACTAGTGTCCTTCCCTGAGTCAGAGAAGTTAACTGCCAACACTTTCTCCATTTGAATAAAATCTTCAAAGATAATGCTATCTAGTAACTCAGGCGTCCTCTGTATGAATTTGAAGCTTTAGTAATGCTCTCCAAACCCCAGGACCCTTCATTACATTGGATGCTAATTGAACAGCCTTTCTTGCTATTGTATTTCTCTAACCACAGCCCAAATCAAATTTGTGGGAAAAATTCCTCAAACTGCTTCTTTCTATAAATATAAATAGACTCCTAGATTCTTCATTCAACTCTCCTACAAAGATCTTTTGTTAATTCTTAAGTTCTTCAATAGATATTCGTGACTCAACAATTTCTGAAAATAGCAAGTATATGGGTAATCAGATCATATATATACTGTGGTAGTGATATGAAGTGTGCATGGAGTCAATCATAGATTCTCTGCATGGGGAGTTTTAGGTGGTCAACATTGTTGTTTGGTCTAGTCAAGATTTCAATTTGATTGCAGGTTAATCATGATTTCCGTTTCATTGCAGGTTATCTTTATAATTATCAAACAGAGGAAGTTTACAATCTTAGTTACCTACAGGCACCACCAGAAGGTCCTGCAAAATTTGGAGGTTTGTTGATTTTTGCCATATTTCTTCTTTCATGGTTTCTTTTTATGTGAGGAGGTTGCTTTGTTAGTGCAATGAATGCATTTTATTGGTACTTGTTGGGTTGGTCGATTTGGGTTCAACTTCTTTCCGTGTTGGTAGTGTTCTTGAAATGTGCATTCATATGACATGCTGTCACAAGGGGAAGAGCAAGAGTTGGTGTTTTCTCATTCTGATGGGAAGGTTGACAACAAAAATTAAAGTGTTTAGCGTGTTTGTATAATATGAGGATTAAGATGACTGGGTCAGAGAAAACAGAAATAAAAGTTATCTTTTCTTCTTCCCTCTGCTTTTTTGCCCAAATTTTCAAATGAAGATCGTAACTTTGTAATGGGAATGAAAACAGCAGAATTTTTGTGGGTAATCCTGTTGCTGCGATGAAGTGGAATGTAACAGAAGTTTAGCTTCCAGGGAAATGAAAAATGATGAATTCATCATCTGTCAGCAAATCAATAAACTAGATGCTGAGTAGCACTCACTCTACGTATCCTAAAGCCTTTTCTCTTTTACACAGTAACCAGCCCAACAACCATTCCCTTTGGTGAAAAAGAGGAAAAAGAAAATGAATAGCTTTTAATTGAACATTGCCATTGCAAGAGAATGTGCTTATATCTATTGGAAAATGCCATATTGACATAAACAATGAATATTTTGTACTTGAGAAAATCTCTCTATGGTTATATTTTGAAATCTTCCAAGTACCAATGTTGTGTCTATTACGTAGCACTAGTTAAAATTGGTTGACTTTTTCACAATGTATGCATAATGGCATCTTCTGAACTTCCACCATTCTTTGTGGTTGCAGGAGGTATCTTTGTCGTTCTTTATCTCATGGATGAATATATATATTGTGATCAGATGAATTATACTTTTTATTTTCCCCTTATTGATTGCAGATTATTTGGCGACCAAATGCAGTGTGCTTACAGTGTCATTGTTTGTCTTTTTCACAACCACAATGTCAGTGTCATTTATGTTGAGAGAGACTCAGACTCGCATGCTGAAGTTCATAGGTATGCATTGTTTGCAGCCATCAGCTTTTGTTGTCCATTCCTTTGCTTCAATTGTTTGAACAAATTTTTCAAAATAGCTGTTGACTTGTCACCCTAAGTCTTTGCATTGCAAGAGGCTTTCCATGGTTGGTTAGTTTCTCTCATGCCTATAGTTATCCACTAGATACTTGTTTATTTCTTACAGTCAATGAGGTGGCATTATTCTTGGAATGTCAAAAATAACTGCAGTCTGAGTCCTGTACTGTCTGCTCCAAGTGTGATATTATTGGGTGTCTCTTATTGTCATACTATTGCAGCACAGCTTCAACACCATGCTCGGCATCGGCTTCCAACATGTCAGTTGATCTTTGTGCATGCAATTGAATCACTAGTCTTTGCACCGGTAAGCATTCATCTCCTCTGCACGATTCTCTGTTGGTGTGATACATATTCTGCATTACTTCTTAAAAGATATTCTCAGTCATTCTTTTCCATTTGTCTAGATTTTAGATGTTTTACCAGATTTTTGTGCCATGTCCCTCTTTGTGTCGTACTGATTGATACCTGTATGTTGGATTTTGCAGATAATAATTGGTATCCTCTTCTTCCTGTTCGAGTTTTATGATGATCAGCTGTTGGCTTTCATGGTTTTAACTCTTGTCTGGCTGTGCGAACTATTTACACTGAGCAGGTCTAACTCCATTTTGCCAAAACTTGTATAACAAAAATACATAGGCACATGCCCATGTGTTTCCACGTATGTGATTGCACACTATTGTTTCGATTGGTCGAGCTTGCTTATGTGATAATTGAGGGCCACCACAGTGTGTCCATTGTTAAGCATCGCTTATTGGTTTACTTTATCTGAACATAGTAAAACTTAGTATTAATTTTTCTTTGCTTCTCATACAATTCTTTTTGGTAATTAAATGGCAGTGTGCGCACGCCAATATCATTGAAGTTCTTCCCTCGCTTCTTTTTGCTCTATTTTCTGGTTTTTCACATCTATTTCTTCTCCTATGCTTATGGTATGGTTCTGTCGCTGGTTTGACTCATACTGGTTATAGCTGGAAGTATGACTTTTATCCTCTGATATAACATTTTTAACTTTACAGGTTTTTCATATATGGCACTTGGTACTGTTGCTGCCTTTACTCAACATCTCATTCTGTACTTCTGGAACCACTTTGAGGTAATTAGTCCCTTTTACAATTTTGGCTTCCACACTGATCCTTTGTTTGTCTTTCAATTTTTATTTTTTTTTGTCTTGAATCTCTACTTTCTGAAATCACACTTAGGATTGCATACTTAGATTATTCATATCCTAGTCGAAACTATTTTCCACCATGAATGTATCAATAAAGTACTGCTCCTGACCTTTATTTATGTTTGTAGTTTTCCCTTTTCTATTTTACTATAACGATGCGCTTCTGATTTGAATTTGATATTTTAATTCTGTGATAAACTGTTCTCAGGTACCAGCTCGTCAAAGATTCATGCAAACTAGGCGTTTGCATCTTCAGCAACATCCGGACTTCCACAGAACCTCCTCTACCACTCTTGAAACGACATTCCATATTCCAAGCTTGAACACTAGGATCTCTGGGCCAGGTTCGAGACCTGGATCCATCCAAGCAATGCCAGCAAATGGACGCAATGCTCCTGGAACAGAACAATCTGAAAATAACAACCCAGGGAGGGTCACAAATCCAATGGAGATTCCAGGACAACCAGACATTCCGCAAGCTGAAACCAATCGCAGCCATGGGAGCATGAATTCACTATTGTTGTGGATCTTAGGAGGAGCTTCTTCGGAAGGCCTGAACTCATTTCTTTCCATGTTTAGAGATGCAAGAGAGCAAGGACAAGTTTTTGCAGACTCTCCACAACATGAAAACCGCGGAACTAATGTGCAATATAGTACTGGGATTTTGCATTAGAATGTGATTTGAAATAACAGTGGTTAAAATTTCTGTTTATATATATCTAATGTAAAAATTCAATACATGTATGATATCTGCACAGGAATTATATGTGATATAACAATATTACAGTCGAACCGATTTAGTTTGCAAAGAACAGCCGAGTACTTGTAACTAGTCACGAACTAAATTCTCTGATTTTGCTATCAATTTCCAGAGGGTTGGGATCCTTTCTGGTTCGCACAACGGATGCAGACAGGAGCTGTGAACTGATACATTTTTGCAGGAACTTATGTTTAGAGGTTAAAGGGCACTGAAGAGGTCTCTTTCGATTTAAATGTTTTATTTATATTTTAACACAAAATTTTCAGACATTTATTTTAATTATTATTTATATATAAAAAGGGAATTTAATCTTTAAATTTCAAAAGAAAACAAATCGATTCTTGTACGGTACTCAGTGTTAAAAGCAGTTTATATGTTTTCTCTTCCGAAAATGATATATTAATTTCAAAAAATATTATAAATAATCAAGGAATTATTATTACGGAACGAAGCTTTCGATGGCTCGTTTTTGTAAATTAAGAAACTGAGAGTGAAAGCAGTCCAATATCCAGAAATGGCAGCAACAGCTACGATGCATATGGTTGTTGGCTCCACCACTCGTCTTCACGCCCTCAGAACTATCAACTTTTCTGAAAGCAGTGCAGTTTTTACTCAGCAGAAGAAGAACGAGCAGAAAAAGAAGACGACGCTGTCACTGAAAAACACAAGAATTTCTCCACTTCCCGTTCTCCCTTTTGAGCTTTCTCCTCCTCCCATCGATCTCGACCTGCTTGTAAGAATCTCTGCGTAGTTAATTGTAACATTTTTTTTTGGCTGCAAAACACGGAATGGTAACGGGGTTGTTTGCAGGATACTGTGAAGAGTTCTGGGGCGGAAATTTCAGAGGATGGAATTGTTGAAACGTTTGGTAATGATGATGAAGCATTGGACGCTGTTCATAGCGGTGTTTCTGTGAGTATTATGTCTTTTCTGAGAATAATTTAGTTCAATTATATTAAAGCTCAAAGAATGGAACAAAGCTTGCATATGAATTATTGTTTGGTTTGTTCTGTTTTGTGGATTATTAGAAATTTATTGAATTTTATGCTTGAAATATTTTTGAGGAAATTGCTACGCATTGTGTTGTCTGGCTTAGGTTGTGGACCTTTCACATTTTGGGAGGATCAGAGGTACATTCTACTCTGCTATTCCAGTCGTACATGTGTTGTTGTTACTTGTATTATTTGAAATTCAGTTGTTTTATGAGAATGATGCTTTACTGATCTTTTACTTTGTAAAATTGTTGGGTTTGATTATCATAAAGTCAGTGGAGATGACCGTATTCAGTTTCTTCACAACCAAACCACGGCGAATTTTGAAATTCTTCATGAAGGACTGGTAAGTTTGGTTGCTTGTGCTTTTGTTTAATGCTGTTCAAGAAGTAAACACAAAGTAGTTCAGTTTTATTTTTGTTTGGCACAGTTATATGGAGTTAATTGATTGCATTTGTTCAATTGAAATACGTAGGGATGTGACACTGTCTTTCTTACACCAACAGCAAGGACAATAGATATTGCACATGCTTGGATCATGGTAATCTCTTTTGTCGTGTTTCTCTTATTGCAGTTTATTTTCTTGCAGTGTTGTAATTCAAGTCATTTTGTCAACTTATTAATCTTTTCTTTTTAACATTCATAGAAAAATGCTATTATATTGGTGGTCTCGCCCTTGATCAGTGGAAACATCACGGAAATGCTTAATAAGTATGTATATCATGTCTTGGAGATCGCTTGTTCACTTCTTATGTTTGGATAGTGTATCCTTAGTTTACAGACCTTACCTTTGTTTTTATAGAATGATTTTACTCTTGTACTTGGGGCATTGAAATCCTAAATGGTGCTAATGCTCACATCATTCCATTTCATACCAATCTACCAAAGAAAAGAAATTTGGAGAGAATGAGCAAAATGAATAGCCCTCACCTTTTCACTGTTGCATGCTCTGCCAGCTTGTTTGATGCTAAACTACCTGACTCACTCTAGGCATATTCACCTGGTCTTGAGGACCCTAGCTTGAACAATCCAAGAAAGTGTGCTGTGTTTTTGAATTTTCTGTGTATCAGGCATTCGTCCCAAAGTTCTTATTTAATCCACCTTAAATAAAAGATTACCTCATTATTATGTTCTTTTTATTTCCTTTAGGTACATATTTTTTGCTGACAGGGTAGAAATTCAAGACATCAGTAAGCAAACTTGCTTATTTGTTCTAGTGGGACCTAAAAGCAACCAAGTATGTCTATTTCTGCTGAACTGTTTTCCTTCTTTGTGGATTTATCGTTGAGCTTGTGGATGTTGAGTTGGTGTTGTTGATGGCTTTAGTGGTGGTTTGCCAACAGATAATGGATAATTTGAATCTCAGTAATCTCGTTGGACAAGCATATGGCACACATCGACATTACAGTGTAAGATTCAATATTTTTCTCAAGTCCTGAAACTATTGAATACTTTGTAGGGTACACTGTACCTGTATCTTTTGTGAAAAATGAGCTCATAACGTCTAAACTATACTTTTCTGCCATTACTTTGCTTTTTCCTTGATTAATTATGTTTAACCTTGATCTGAAGTATAGAGATATAAGACTTGAAGCTTTAGTTTCCAACTGTTGTTTCTGACACACTTTGGATTAAAAAAAATTATAATCTTAGAAACTTGCATGTTTCACCTGAGTTCATTCATATAAAATGTTTTGGCAGCCAAGCAGTAGAGGATAGTAGTTTCTCTGAGCAAGTGGCAAGTACCCTTAGTGAAAAATAGCTTTCAAGATTAGTTCAGAATTTATGGAAAATGTTCACTTGTTTTTTATTTGGTAAGAGTTATGGTATTCAATCTGAGTGGTAAAACTAAATATAAGATGTATGTTAATTTCAAATGGATGTGGGAGCGAATTGAAAATATTGGATTAAGGGGGTGGGTTTATTTATGCAAGAAAATAAGAAAAACATATAACATCAAGTTAATACTGTATGTTTAATACCCAGATTTCAGAGTATTGTTATGTTGAATTCCCTACGCTATCTTGGTATTCAAATTTAAATTTGACTAAATTTGGTGAAATTAAAATTTCTAATTATCAGTCATTGAGTGTATCCAGTAAGAAAATTCCGTGCTGTCTACTAGGAAAATCAACTGTTTGCTACATTTTTTCATGGCCATTTCTTTTGAAGGTCCTGATGCATGCTTCAGATGTTCACTGCTCTGATAAATGCAATTCTTGCTATCTATGCATGCATTCAGAGTTTCTTCTAACTTCATCTGGTTTCTTTATTTAATGAAGAAGGTTGGAGTAATAAAAACCATGAAAGGGCAACTTTCTGTATTTGAAATCAAGAACAGGAAGAAGTCTATTTCAGATTCAACCTAGTGATTTGTGTTCAGTGCAGTTAATAGAATCTTCTATTAATTTTCAGGTGAATGGCATGCCAATAACTGTTGGGGTTGGAAATGCCATTTCTGAGGAAGGATATTCATTTTTAATGTCACCAGCTGTTGCCGGATCAGTTTGGGAAACTCTTCTATCTCAAGGTGCTATTCCAATGGGTTCTAATGCCTGGGAAAAGCTGAGGATTATTCGTGGTGATTAATTATCAACTTCTTATTTGACCTTATATGTGAATAGAATTGATTCCTGGAAGCAAAATGAATAATTAGCATCATTAGCATTTTAATTGCTATGTAGACCAAGTGGAAAGTAAAATATTAGAACAGGCAGACTTGGAAGATAGCAATTTTTGGGTTTAAATGGTTGTTAACAATAAAATTGTTTTTGCTTTTTCTTATGCTATTGTAACCAAATGAACTTAGTGTGAAGTGTTCTTTCCCTTTTGTATTCATTATCACATTCCTTTTTCTGGTTATAATTGCTACATCTTTTACAGTAAGCACTGTTTGCTTTTGCAGGGAGGCCAGCACCTGGAAAAGAGCTTACTAATGAATTTAATGTTCTGGAAGCTGGTCTCTGGAATTCAATTTCTTTGAACAAAGGTACATTACTGTTTGCCATTTAACTCTTCATAGAAATCTAGAAAGAAATTGATTTAACCTTTGTCTTTGCAGGCTGCTACAAGGGACAAGAGACCATCTCTAGGCTGATAACATATGATGGAGTTAAGCAGAGATTATGGGGAATTAGGCTTTCAGCACCAGCAGAACCTGGCAGCCCAATAACAGTTGATGGGAAAAAGGTATTAAGTCATTTGTTTGCTCAAAATACTTTGGAAATATTATACAAAATTACGGGGAAAATGATTTTATGATGCATGTTCCATATTTTAGTTGTTGACCCCATTATCTGGATTTTGGAACCTCATCGCTTATGAATTTTATGCAGGTTGGGAAATTGACAAGCTATACGCCAGGAAGAAAGGAATCTGATCACTTGGGTTTGGGATATATCAAGAGGCAAGCTGCTTCAGTTGGAGACACTGTAACTGTTGGAGACGACATTGTTGGGACAGTGGTTGAAGTCCCTTTTCTTGCTCAACAGAGTCCACCAGCAAAGAGCTCGAGTTCTTGAGTTTCATTGATCATGTATAGCGCTTTAAGCAAAAACTACATGGTGATTATTTGTAATTTTCATCAATATGACATACAAATGTCTCCTGTTTGTGAAAAGCAGTCTGCTATTTTCCTTCATAACCCTGGCATGTAAAATATCTGTAGAAGTGTTGTTATACACTTGGATTGAAAATGTTTTTTCAACATGGTGGTTAAGATAATAATACAAGAGACAAAAAGGCTTACACCGTGTAGGGTACTGCTGTGTCTATACTTCACTTAGAAAACACTGTTTAGTAATGCTATACTTTTAACTTCATGAAGTCTTCCTTTACATCAGTATGAGATTTCAGGTTGCCGAACTATTTTAGGAATGGAGCTAAAATAATTTACCAAAGATGAGGAGTGCACTTGTAAGCAGTGATGGCAACGGATTAGGGATATTCATGTTACTTTGAAACCAGACACAAAAGTAATGTTATTTTCATTCTTGATTTGTCCCCTTTTTATTTTGTCCCCGTCTTCGTTACGTTAGAAGTGAAAATTTTTATTTCTTACTCATTTTTATTTACTAATATTAAATAATAAAAAAATCATAAAAAATATTAACAAAATTGAATAAAAATAATAAAATAAACGTTTATAAATCAATTAAAATTTATGTACTAACATTAACATGTAAAAATTATAATTTAATCTTAATAATATAATCAAAAAAATAAATAGAAAATCATTAAATTTTGAATAATTTTTGTAAAAAAAAATATGTAAATGTATGCAATTAGTTTTGTTTTTAGTTTTAAATATATTAATAATATATAGGGAAGCGAGGAGGGGATTGGAAATTCTCCTAATCCTCATCCTTGCCTGTTTTCAAATTCGAGAATGAAATTGTACCCATATTTGAGGAGGCCCTTGTGAGCCCTCATCCCACAGGGATATTAGCTATCTCTACTTGTATATTACACAAGTAACTATAATTTATTAGAAATTTGATTTGGCAAAAGGTTAATTCAGATTGTATTTTCTTGTCTTTTGGTTGTTTGAGTAATTGTAAATAAGTTGCAATTTTGAAATTATGAAATTATACCAATGGAATTGAATATGTACCATTTTTAGTTTTTGATTTATCAAATTAGCCAACATCATTTCCTTTTGCATTGTTTTATTTCTCACTCATTGCTTATTTGATATCCAACATCATTTCAACCAACAAGACCAAAATTTGTGGCAATAATCAATTTTTTTTTCTTATTTGAAATATATATATATATATATATGTGTGTGTGTTAATTATGTGTATTTTGATTGTATTTTATGGTGATTTGGTAATGTTGAAAAAATCAACAGATTGGAATTTTGGCAAGGTTCCAAGGAAAGAGAGGTTCGAAACAATACTGTGCTGCTTTCAGTCGTGCTAAACATGACCAAAAGTGTATCCATGGGGTTGCTTTGATATATTATAATTTAATTTATATTTACTAATTTTTTTTAAAAAAAAATTAGATTTTAGTCTTAAAAAAATTGAAATAATATAGTTAGTTAATAGGAAAAGGGACATTATTTATTCAATTTTAATAATTCAATCCCTGATGTTATTAATCATTAAAATGTTCCTGAAATTTGTATATCGACAGCAAGCATAACGTCAGTCATGCAGCTTAATCGATGTTCCACTGTTGCGAGGACTCCAATTTCTTTTTAATGAAATTTGCAGTTTCATTGACTACAAATATGAGAAGACTGAGGCTATAGGCAAGACAAAGACGGTAGATATCTGTCATACATAAATTACAGTAGAAGAATGGCATCGAAGAAGCCTTCCGGATTTGCAATAGAGATCGTAATCTGTTCCATTGTTGTCATTCAAGTAGCTGCCCAACCCAACAATCATATGCAATCCAACACTTACATTTATCCACTTTTCTGCTTAAAAACTGACCTCCGGAAAGTTTGGACTCTCGTATCATTGCTAACCAATTATTTGTGACATGATGTGTTGTGTTCTACAAAAAGAGAACTAATTCTTGTGAATTAATCCTTTGCAATTTACAGAAACGCAAGAAGAGAACTACTTCCAAACCCAGCTGGTATTGCCGAGACTGGTGCGCTGATAGGGAAAGACATAGACAAATTGTATGGATATTGCAACAGAGCAATCGAATGAAGCTGAAATTTACGTGGATTCAAAATGTCTTGATAATTATTATTGTTGCTTGAATGACATATTGCTCCGTTGCCAGGCATGCTGTCGAGCAGTAAGACCCAGTACTTCTAAAGATTTGTGCTATTCGCCATCTCCAGATGTGGACTATACACAAACAATATCCCCATTGTCATCTTCATCATTCAAGTCATGGTTCTCACTTGCATGCAAGTTCTTTCTCCTCGTGTTTATTTTGATTCATTAATTCATACATTTAACAAATTATTATATTAATTCATAGAGTATATTTACAATTTAACAAACATACATTTAATGAGCTAAAAACTCTTTTTATTTTACCAATCTAATCAATTGGATATGAATTAATCCACTAAATATGCATTAAATTTAAGGTTTCAAGCTCAGACAAAATCATTACTAAATGCTTAAAACGATAAAAGGATAAGTGAAGTAGAATATAACATTGAATACCCTCAGAAATCTTTGAATATGTTGAATTCAAGTACATCCAAACTTGATCATATTTTAACATTAAGAAAATATAGCAGCAATTATTAAGAGCTTGGCAATTTTGACAACAAATCCTTGTACCCCAAATCGGTGTTTGTTAAGGCTTCACCAATTGATTTGAGTTCGAGAATAATTAAAGGTAAGGTTTTAGACCATCAATCTTTAGCACTAAAGGTAAGCCTAAGAAATTTGTTCCTACTTGTTATTTTTGTAACATTAAAGTCTTGAGAAATAACACGAATCAAAACTAAAACTATTCATATGAATAAAGAAATCTGAAATCAAAGGTTTTGTCGCTTATACATCATTAAAATTTTGAGCTACTAATTCTTGGTATTTTGACGATAGATATTTTAACTACACAATGATAAATTGTGAAAATTTAGTGGATTACAAAAAGTGTTCAAAGGAAAATGTCACATTTGCTGATGGTGCCAAAGACAAATCATAGAAAAAGGGACATTCAATATTAAAGGATTTTTAAAACCCAAATATGTGTTTGTTTCATATTTAGAATCTTAAGGCAAATTTGGTTAGTATTACTTAAATTTGTGATAATGATTATTGTGTAAAATTTACATGAGAAAAATGTCTTATGTTCGACAAATTTGATAATTGTATTTTGGAAAGGATCTAAATTATCTGATAATTAATATATTTTGACACATTTACTCATTTATCACAAAAAACAAAAATTTGATAATACAGTAATAAGTCATGTAAAGTTAGTCATGAGTACTATAAGTCTACGTATAACAAATATATAGAGAATGACATATTATAAAAATGAGTTGCCTCAATAATAGCATTTTTTTTAAAATGAATGAATAGAAAAAGGGAGAAATTATTACCAAGAAACAAATTCATATTGTAAAATCATGTGTTTATTTTTTTAATGGATGAGATTGAGATCTAAATGATAAGGTTAGTTAGATTCGCTCGTTATATATGTCCTTATTGGACTTTGATCTTATAGTGCAAAAGTATTAGAATTCTATTGTAGATTGATTATGTATCTTGAATTGAACAAAAATTTTGAAAAATGGTATTGACATGAAACATTCACCTATTGATTTTCAAAATTTTAATTTTCTTCATTTAATAGTTATGTGAATTTTGGACTCAATTGGTTAAACTTTAAAGATTTGGACCACATTATAATTCTATTTTCTTTTGTGTTGGTAGTCTATTTAAAATTAAAAATTTTGTGCATGAATCATAAATTCTTAAAAAATTTCAATGATGGAACTTGATTGCATTGTTTAGAAAATTTTAGGCCAAAATAGAATTATCAATTCTTTGCTATGGATACTGTTTTGCTAGGTTCAAAATATCTTTAAACCTAAGTAAAAGTAGTCAATTCATTTGCAGGGGCTTAATTGAAGTTTGCTTGATCGAGTTGTAATTTGGATTTTTTTAATGATTTTTGTCCTACCTTCAATTTTGCTTCTTTGCCTCTTTTTGCTGTAAAAAACAATGGTACAACTAAATCTGGAAATTTTGCTCAATATTGACCTAAATTTAATTTTTTTGTTCTTTACTTCTTTTTTGAACAACAATGGTGCAAACCCGAAACGCCAAGTTTTCCCACGCGACTCTACATCACACCACCTCTTAGCTTATGATTTATATCTTATGATGTGATTATTTTTGTCACTGTCAATTTATTTTACATTTCAAAATGATAGTTGGTTACTAATATTTGGATTCTTGAATGATATTAACCTTGGAATTTTTATGCCGGATTCTTTCTTATGCATGTTTGATTGCTGAAAAATTTTCATTTCAAGATTTTCATCCTTGGATTTTCTGTGGGGATTTTTTTTTACTAATTAGATTTGATTTTTGGTTTATTTCTTTCAATGCATATTGGATAGTTTGTTTCTATACATCTTTATTATTGTGAATGTCTTGTTATAGTGCTTATTGTGTTAAATTTGACTTGATATGACAAAATAAGGGAGTAGTATATATGAATGGGAGTAATAGATCAAGGGGAAGTGATATAAAGGGTAGCAGTGATTTTATGTTATAAATGATATGCTTCATGATAATGTATTTTGGTCATTTACTCAAGGAGTTATTCATATTATCATATGATATTGTTCTTGTTTCTATAACTTTGTTTTTGATGGATTTTTGTGTGCTGTTGGGAACAAAATGTTAGTTCACTACATTTGTATTTGCTTTCGTGTTTGATCTGAGTATTTTCAGATTTAGAAACTTACATAAAAATATTTTGCTAACAAGAGAGATTATTGGGGTTTATAGAGATGAAATGAGTTGGCATCATTTGGAAACATATTTTCGTTAGACATTTCTATTGCAATAAGCTGGATAGTTTTATGTTCCTTTGAATTTTATTCTTCACATGTAGAGTTTCCAGTTTTCTTGTTATTTTAATTGAGTATAGACTTCGAGCTTAATGGAAACTTATATTGACATTCTAAAACTCAAAGGAAAGAAGAAATTTTAAGGAAACAAGAGTTTTAGTTAAGTTTGGAAAAATAAATATCTTCGTTAAATACGTAAATAAATAATATTTTTAATTTTGCAACAACCCCTTATTTACTCAAAAATTTGGAGTCTTGGGCAATTTTTGTTATTCTTTTGGTGCTATAAGTTGTTTATGTTTTCTTCTATATTTAAAAATAAAAAGAATTTAATGAAAATTATAAATGAGTTTTGAGTGAATTTTGCAAAAGAAATGAATTTAGATTACCGGGGATTAAATGTGTTAAAATGTAATAAAAAAAATATTAATAGTATTTTGATAAAAATAATTTAAAATAAGTTATGTTGATAAATAAATTATAAATTAAATATTTTATTAGGTAATTGTAATTAAATAATATGGACACTTTCTTCACTTTATTCCACATACTGCATTCAATAGCACTAGATTTTTCCATTATTATTTCGAAAATGTAATATCATCTATTGATTTAACAATTGCACATATCATCACTTACTTACCCCTCCTCGCCAAACGACTAGAACCTCTACAAGTATTTGATAACACAGAAAAGTGCAGCTTTCCATCACTCCAGTGCATCCCTATTTCTGCTCCTTTCACAAGTTCTCTATCCATAGCAGCAAGTCCCCAGTGACGGAGTCCGTATAATCTACGTTCTTTCTTCAGCGTCAACATCATCCTGTAAATTTTCATACCGTGATCAGCAGGATCTGTGTCTCGAACTTCGATCTCGACGTATCCATTTTTACGCAACTGCTTGCGTTGTTCATCTGACATGTTCTTGACGATGTGTTGTTCTGCCTCTGTCCTTGGTAAATCTAGATGACCGTGTGGATTTACTTCTTCTTGGGTTAAAACCCTTTTGATAGGCCATGCATGTAGTTGGCCTAAATTCAAGAAATCATAATGTGTTGCTCGATTCATAGTTTAAGTGTGGCTAAAGAACAATTATGCATTCATGGAATCGTATATGATTAATAATATATATATATATATATATATATATATATATATATATATATATCAAGAGAGTGTAGAATTTGTGGGCATATATTCTATAATCCATGCTTGCACGTTTGCAGTTAATGTTATGATTTTAGTTTATCGCCCAAGATATGATTATGATTCTATCTATTAACTGCGTATTATATATTTTAATCGAAGAGAAAATCTTTAAAATTGATTAGAAAATCAGTTCTGATGGTGAAAATTAAAAACCCAAGATACAATTCATAACTACTTAACTGATATGTTATATTTTTCCATATTCCTCTAAAAATAAATTAAAAATTAAGGAAATTAATGATATCGAGTTGATAGATAAGAATAATGAATCGCACCCAAATATAGTTAAAAATATATATATATACAAAAATGAATGCATGCTAAAAAATCAATCAATCTTGCTTTTCTATACATACTTTTAGGCAAGAAATCGGAGTTAGGTACCATCAATAGAAGATGGCAATAGTACTCGTGGGCATTAGAGATTGAGGATTATTATGAACATCGCATGGTTTTAAACTATGTATACGCTGGTGGGAAACATGTAACTCTTATCAATCTTTCATATATTATTTTTATGACTCGAGGGTGAAAGAAAAAGAAAATGATGGAGTAAAACTAATTCCCATCTGAAATACAATATTCAGAAGCAAACTGAAGCATGCGATTGTTATTATCAAATATGAATCGAGAGTTCTGTTGTGCACTGCTCCCACTGTACTTCGTCCTTTGAGCTTCGTGACAGCAGTGGCACACAAAAAAACATTGATGGGCATAGGCATCAAATATTGGAGTGCAGTTGTAGCAAAGATTCAAGCCTCATATCCGCCGTCATGCCTTCTAATCCTTATATGTGCATAATAACTCCCAAATGCTCTCATCACAGCATCACATGTATAACTTTATCAATAAATGTTGCTGGTGCTCCCGAATCTATGATGTAACCAACAGTTCCATCCCGTTTAATAGGAAATGTTCCGGAAGAATTCCTAAACGCTGACGGTTAACCCTTGCATCAATCAAGTTCACATAGTAGCGATAAGAATCTGGTGGGCTACATATTGGGGTTGATCTGAAGCTTCTTCCCCGAATAGGGACGTCGTAGACTGTTATCCCTATAATCTACTGATCCAGTAATACGGAGAATTCCCCATAACCCTCCGAATCATGCCAACAATCCACCCGTTGATGTGCCTAGAACCCGAGCACCAGTGGAAGATGAAGGCTCATATTTTCTGCATAATCACCCATTATCTTGGATGACATGCGGGTCTACCTAACCGCTCACGAACAGAGAAATTATTACTAGATTAGTTACTCAAAAATGCCTGGCTGGGAGTCTATAGCAGGGGCAGAAAAAAGACTATTAAGCTGTCAAAAAAATTTTAGATACGGTCTTTCAACTCAGCTTTCTTTCTAAATACAATTTTTGTCTGTGATTGTTGGTTTGATTAAACGTTGCATACTTCAGTCTCAGGGGATAATCGTCGGTCACACCGGACACTCCTAATATTTGTTTTATTTTCAAAAAATAAAAATAAATTACCGAAGTACCAAATATAAGAATTCTGTTTTAAGTATAAGAATTGGCTACAACCAATGCTACGGCTGTCTAAATGGTGTCAACAAAACAAGATCTTTTGTTAAAAAAATAATCTGTGCCGGTGACTGCCTGGTGCTGCATTTGTTGCTGTCCTTTACAGGTGGTCATCATCTGTCCTTTTGGTTTTAAATGCATGGCAGGTTGGTGAAGACAATTCCAACCCATGCTATGTCTTTTTGCTTTGAGAGGATGATGAGTGTTACTGAGGTGCTGATTAGGTTATTGAGTTGTCTGCCATGTCAACTTACAAGTGACTATTATGTCTTCGCCCCAACTCTTTCAGCAACCAATTATGAATCAGTTTACTTAAAATTCAACCACTACAACATAAAATGCAAGAATCTATTCACTCAGGTGCCATCTTGACAAAATTTCCCAATCCCTGTTTCTTTACTACAACTAAAAGAGTTTGAAGTAATTAAAACCCAACAAAACCGATGAACATTACCCTGATTCATGACATGATTTGGTGCCATAAGATTAACAAAATTCCACCGGAAGTGACACGTGCTTTAATTATTCAACAAAAATGAGGATTATTGCGAACATCCCATGGTTTCAAATTGGATTTCTAATTTGTTGTATTATTAATTAATTTTTACTTATTAAAAGAATTAAAATAAAATCTATGTCTTTTATTATTTTTTATACTCATATCACTAAATCCAGGATACAAAAGATTAAGAGAGATCTTCCCCTTTGAAATTTTGCAAAAGCTGTTGAGAAAGAAACATTAACCCAGCACTAAGTTAAGCTTTTATATGTTGACCTCTGTCCAAAATACAATTTTCCGGACCAAACTGAAGAATGCGGCTGTTCACATCATAAATGAATCGAGTGTTCTGTTGGTGCACCGCTCCTAGCAAACTTGGACTTACTGAGTTCGTTGGCAATATTGCTACACAAAAAACTCCTTCATGCTGATCAAAAAGATACACAAATTTCGGATCCACGATAAAATCTGCTCCTTGAAAATGGAATGTCATGGAGGCGTAAGAATCAAATCTTGGAGTATATACGTAGCAAAGATCCAAACCTCGATATCTTCCACCATGTCTTCTCACCCTGAGACCTGCATAGTAATTCTGAAATGCTCTAATCACAACGTCATATGCTCCTTGTTGAATAAAAGTTGCTGGTGATCCGGAATCAATGACAAAACCACCAGTGCCATCCCTTTTCAGCGTAAAAGTCCCTGGAGGAATTCCTAAACGCTGGCCGTTAACACTTATGTCAGTTAACACCAGATAATAGTGAGAAGAACCTGGAGGGCTTACGATTGGGGTTGATCTGATGCTTCTTCCCGGACGAGGAATCTCGTCTCCAAATCTTAGGAAATTAGAAGCTGTAGCTGCTTGATTAGAAGGTATGAGGCAATAAGAGAAACGGTGATTAATCACAGTTCCTAACTGTTGTACTAACGATTCCGACGATATACTCAATCCTAAAACCCCTGTAAGCTTACCAAGATATGCAAAACGTATATTTTGGTTATCTGTGGAGCAGCCAAAAACCATGTTAGTATTAATATCCCTCAAAAATCCGAATGTTTCTTTGGAAAGGATACCTCTTGTCACAGTACCACCACTATAAGCATAATTATAAAGACATTTTTGGTTGACGCACTTGAATTTGTTTGGGTCACTAAGACAGATAGGATGATTGCACGGAACCGGGTTGTAAGTTAGTGAGGTCCGGGAATCATAAATTGGAGGAATTTGTTGATAACAATTAACGCAAGGTTGGCATTGTGTCCATGTTAGACTACTGCCTGTATCTACGATTAGAAATACAGGTAGCCATGGAGTTCCAATGCTAGTATCTACTACATAATACAGGTCATCACGAGACACTGTGAGGCGCAGATTATCCGGACTTATGTTGGATACCCTTGCTTTGGACAACGTTACAAGCCTCTCTAATTTTTCAGATTCAGATATGTTTCCGAAATACAAAGGAGATTCAGGAGAGTCTCTAGGAATGAGTCTTAGGCTAAAACCAGAAGAGCTAGAAGCTGTGAATTGGATTAAACTAAGCATTTTGAGGTACAAAATAAAGATAGTTGTGGTCAAAAGAGGTTGAATTTGAGCCATTTTTCATAGAAAAGACGAGTAACTATGAAACAACCGTGATAGCAATATACTAATATTTATAACAATCTCAAGAAGCATAATAGGAGGACAAAGAAAATTGTGGAATTCCTGAAATGGGTGTATAAATTGGTAACTGTTTAAATCTTTTGCTATAGTTGGTAACTTGTTTAAAAATTTTATAAAAGAAAATTGTGTACCGAGTAATTACACCCTTTATTAACATTTTTAATTATGCATTTTTCCTCACGTGAAATACCTCAAATGGGTGTATAAATTGGTAACTTTTTAAATTGTTTGCTATAGTTGGTAACTTTTTCAAAAATATATATAAAAGAAAGTTGGTTGTCCTGAGTAATTATACCCTTTATTAACATTTTTAATTATATTTCGCCTTAAGTGGACTACCTTAAATGGGTGTATAAATTTTGAAAACATTTAATAATATTTGAAATGTTAAAATGGGTGTATAAACTGTATACCCCATTTCTGCCTAACAAACATTGCAAGAGACTCTTAGGTTGGTTAACAGATTGTATGTTCATTAATTAACATTATAAATTAAGAAGATTTTCTTATCATATGGGTGTATCCCTAAGATTGGTAAAACAATAAGCATGCTAAATGAAGAAAGTAAAGAAAATATTCTTTCCATTTGGTTGGATTTTTTCTTTTTACTTGAAACTAATAAAATAATAAACATTATAAATGAATGAATTGAAGAATAATTTCCTTAGAATTTTTATGTTTGCTGGCTAAGCAGGTTTGAGCTATACAACTGATATTTTGTGCCATGTTCTATTTGTGTAGTGTTATATTTATATCATGCCAAATAAAAGACAATTCAAATACAATTTGTTCATTAATTATGTTAAAAGAATCAAATACATATTTAATTCATTTAATAAATCGGTAATTCAAATATAATTTAATTAAACACGAAATCATAAATTTATAATTTGTGTATTAAATACGAAATAATTATTAATTATTATTTGTATCAAACTCGAAAAATTTGAATGCATTCACTTACTTTGAATTCGTTTCCAATAATTATAATGTAACTCATATTACCAACCTTAACATTATACACACATTTAAGGTAAATCATAGATAGAGGTGCTTCTTGTGATTCTATGATGGTCAAAGGTTTAAATGCATACAAAAGGATTTGACTGAGCTTTTGTTGTCCTTTAATCCTTCATGATTTAAGACTTTCATATTTTCGTTTGTTGCAACAATCAGAGGGAATGGGTTCGAAAGCTACGTTGATGGCACCAGAGTTTCTACTCAGAGATACAGCACCGTTGTTGATGAAGAAACACAAGCTGTCAGCCATGTTGAAAGTCAAGCTTATCAGCAACAGAGGAAGCAGGACTAACTCCTTTCGACTATGTCCAAAACAGTTCTTGCCACCAAAACTAGCTATGTGATATGCAACTAAAGAATCAACTTCAGTCAACAAAAAAGGGGGGAAAGTCAATCAACGATTACTATAGGAAAATGAAAAACTTGGCTAATGCATTAACGATTGCCGGAAAGCTAGTCTCGCATGAAGAACTAATTGACTATATACTCGGAGGATTGGCTCAAGATTATGATGCAGTTGCGGTTAACATAACCTCAAAAATGGAGGCAACGAAATTGGAAGGTGCATGTGCTCAGCCGCTCACATTTTGAAAGCAGAATAGAGAATCACAACACCATTGCAACACAGTACGTAGAAGCCAACATTGCTTCCAACAGCAACAGTTCTGGAAACTGGAACCAACGAAGGAACACAAGGGTAAGAGGTTTCAGTCCATCAGGGTCCAGAGGAAATCAGAAAAGAAGAGGAAGAGGCAGAGCTTCATATACTGGAAGAAATCAACCAAAATTAACCTACCAGATTTGCAACAAGAATGGACACTCTGCAATGGCATGCTGGAATCGATTTGCTGAAGATTTTAAACCCCAAAATACAAGCAACTCAGGCCAATCATCTGCATTTGTCACAACTCAGGAAATAGGAAGTGAAAGAGGATGGTATCCTGATAGTGGTGCCACCAACCAAAAGACCAAAAAACATTACCGAAGTGCTATATGCTGATTTACGAGGTCCAGCACCACCCAGGAATTCGGCTGATGAGTACAAATATTATTGAAGTGTTGTTGATGACTTCTTAAGATTCATTTGGATCTAACCATTGAGACAGAAATGTGAAACTTAAGTTGCATTCATTCAATACATAGAAAGAATAGAGAGACAACTAGATAAAAAAGCAGCCACCATCCAAACTGATTTGAGGAGGAGAATTTAGACCGCTTGAAGGATATCTAAAATAAAAAGTGATAACATTCAAACACTCTTGCCCCCATACATCTCATTAAAATGTAAAGGTTGAGAGACAGCATAGGCATCTAGTTGAAACAGAACTACTCTACTTGCACAATTTGCTCTACCTAGAAATCTATGGTGGTAGCTTTTGACATAGCCGTTACCTTATAAATAGAATGCCATCCTCAGTGACCGATAAATTAGCACTTTACGAGAAACTCTTTGGAAAAACACTTGACTACTAAGTGTTTGGATGTGCACTCTACCCTCACTTAAGACCCTATAATAGTAACATGTCCCAATTTCACACGTCCAAATGCATTCTCCTTGGTTACAGCAGAGATCACAAAGGTTACAAGTGTTCACATAGCTCGGGTAGAATCCCTGCAGCAAGTGATAACTCCTTCAACTTCAATAAAAAGGCTAACACTGATAATTCTCATGATTCATACTCTCACCTTCTCTTAGTTCCTTTATACTGCGACACCTAGCCGAGAAGAGACGAAAGTCACACTCTAGCCACACCAGGTCAAGCGGAAACTCATGATGGCCTAACAGATAACATACATTATCACTCAAACTCATATACTCGCATGATACAAGAAACAGATCTCCAAGATTGTGTTAATGCTCTGTCAAATCAACCTTACTATCTCTTTCACCAAAAAAAACATCACTGAACCAAAAATAACACCCTCAAACACACAAACTCATCCACAGCAGTAAACAGAATATTCACCCCATGATAACAAGGTTTAAAAGTGAAATTTACCAGCATAAACTCTACCTACCAGCCAAACAAAGTCCAAATACAGTGCCATTACCAGAAAGTATTGAATCAGCTCTTTCAGACATTAATTGGAAGAAAGAAATGACCGATGAGATTACTGCATTGCAAAAAACAGCACATGGGTTTTTGTTCCCAGAAAATAAGGCATGAAAGTGATAGGAAGCCAATGGGTGTACAAGGTTAAACACAAGCCTGATGGTTCCATCGCAAGGTACAAGGCAAGAGTAGTAGCTAAAGGGTACAATCAAACAGCTAGTATTGATTACTGTGAGATGTTCAGCCATGGCAAAGTCATCAACAATTAGAGTGATCATAAGTTTGGCAATGAACCTTGGGTGGAATATACGGCAACTTGAAGTTGACAATGCGTTTCTAAATGGAGAATTGGAAGAGGAAGCGTACGTGACTCAACCAAAACGGTTTGAAGATGATTCAATGCCAAACCAAGTATGCAAGCTAAAAAAGGCACTTCATGGGCTAAAACAAGCTCCAAGAGCTTGGTACGAAAAACGTTGAACAACTCTGATAGGTTGAGGATTCATTAATCTAAATCCCGATACTTCTTTGTTCATGCTGAGACAAGAAGAAAATATAGTTATCTTTCTAGTCTACGAGGATGACATTTTGGTAACAGCTAACGGAGAAGATCTATTGGAGGAAACCATGAGCAAGCTAAAGGCTTCGTTGTCTTACTTTCTTGGTGTGGAAGTGAGAAGAGATCAGAGCGGGATTTATCTAAGCCAAACAAAGTCTATAAAGGATATGCTCGGAAAGACCAAGATGAGCAAGTGTAACCTAAACTCAGTCCCCATGAACATAAGTCAAAAACTGTCTTAATGAGGATGGAAATGATTTCTCAGATAAGACGTCATATAGAAGCATCATTGGGGCACTTCAATAAGCAACTATAACGAAACCTGAAATAATATTCAATGTAAACAAGCTTAGCCAATTTCCGTATCTGAGGAGCAAGCTTTATGTCCCAAAGGACAGTTAAGCTCGAGAGGGGGAGTTAAGCAAGGTGCTTGTTAACCAAGCCATCAGTCTGGGCCAAGCAACAAAAGCAAGACTTATGCTCAGTGTACAAGGAGACAAAACGATCTGCAATAAAGTTGTTTTTAAGGAGCATAAAATGGCAGCACAAAAAGACAACTTTGTCAGTACATGGTACAAGTTTACAACTGCATAGTTTTTGCAATTTTTCCTGTAATGTCCTGGGGATTCGTCGTCAGCCAACACTGAGTATGTATGTATGTCTATGTCATGTTCTTGTAGCCGTTTTACTATATTTTACTATACAAATTTTAAATAAAAAATAATGCTTAATACAAATGAATAATTTTTTTAAAATTATTACTTCTAATTAACTTTCAAAGATTAATGATTCAAATATTTATCAAAAACTCACTTTTATTTAATTGTTAATGTCTGACACTTTGATAGTTATAGCAAGTATCATCTCATAATTAAAATTAATTAAAAGTTAAATCTCTTCAATTTTAAACATGTTTAAAGTATTTTCTTTTGTCATTTACGTGAACAAAGAGGTAGAATTATTAATCCCCTAATGTTTTTTATATGAAAAAATAAAAATAAAAATTAGTATATGCATCGCATTCAATTGATTTGTCATTCATCAATTGAACGACGAATATTTATATTTTAAGATTATCATTAAAAAATTGCTAGCAAGCAACACTATCGTTTAAAAAGTATAAAACAAACAAAATGGTCCATGTTAGACCTTTGGATATATTGTTTTTGAATTATAATTGCAAAGAGAGCCCTGTTCAAGTTTTGTCTTGGAATACTATTTACAAGCAACCAATTTTGAATGTATGAATCATCGTTTTGAAACAAAAGGTGGTGGAAAAGAATTTTTCAAATGTAGAAGGGAAATTTTTTTAAAAAAAACTTTGAGCGATAAATTTTTTTTTATATTTTATATCGTTATTTTTAATTTTATATGTACAAATACTATAAAAGAAAATATTTTTAATAATATATTAGACAAATTTTTATTTTATATATATATATTTAATTAATTTATTTTTTTATTACATCGTTTTAGCACATCAATTTTTATATAATTTATAAATAGAATATTATTTTTATTAAGATTTTACTTTAAATTATTTTATAAAAGATGTTCATTTTATAAAATCATACATATTTTTAAGTTTAATTTATTACAAACTTCACCACAATTTTAAAAAAATATTTATTTTTAACATAAACTCATAAGAAATCAATATAAGTAACTAAGAAAAGTATACCATCTTGTGAAATTGATCAAATGGGGTGGTTTACAAAATGTGAAAAATTAGGAAAAATACACAACTCTCGAAGAAAATTGAGAGAAGAGGATGAATTCCAATGATGAAATAATTGGGTGGCAGGAGGCAATCAATGAATGGCCAAAGTCACAACGCTGAAGTAAGACTTCGATGTTTGATTTTGATTTCGCTTTTATTAGTCAAGGTGGTTGGCTTTGGTATTGACTACGCCTCCATCACCTTGAAAAGCTTGTACATACAAAAGACAATTTAAAAATGGATTTAGTAACCTTCCTAAAATATTTTTTAATAAAAAAATAAAAGATATTTTAACTAATATTTTTGTTAATAATATTTTTAAAGAATGAATAATATCATTTTGTTAATTTAATAATAAATTATGCCAAATATATTTAATTATATAATATTTTATTATGCTAATTTATATAAATAAAGTTTAAACAAGAGTTTTTATGATTAATATTATTACTGTTAAAATAAATAAAGTTATTTAAGAAAAATTATAATTAATTTTTAAAATATATTTTAAGAATTATTTATTTTTAAAATTTTAGTTATAATTTTAAAAAATATTTTTAAAAAAGAAATCCAAACAACCCAATAAAAAATTGGATATATTTTTTTTCTTAATTTGATCCTTTCTTGTTGTATACTCAATCTTTATTTAAATTTATGATAATTTTTTTTATATCTCTTAATTTGATAATTAATTTTAAAATTAGAATTAAATAAATAATAAACAAGCTAAGTAGAAGTCACTTTAATTAAATTAATGTATAAATCAAACTTCTTGCTCACTCCAAATTCTTAGAAGACATGAAATAATTAGTTATTAAAATGCCACGTCGGTTATTATTTATTAAGCAACCTTCTACATTTAAATGAATTTGTTACGCTTTCAATTTGTAATATATTATTGTTGAAAATGCAAAAAAAATCAAAAAAATTTATAAAATAAGTTCATCTCTTCTCAAATTTGATCAAAAAAAAAGCAAACACGCGTGTGCATGTGTGTAATCGGTGAAAATCCTTTAATTTAATTTTTTATTTAATAATTATATTTTTATATTGACACATATAATATGTTATTTATTTATTTATTTATTATTATTATTCTAGTTATCTCGTGTCACAACAATTTTTATATATAATTTGTAGATAGGATTGCCCGTAATGCATTATGCATTAGATGTAACTATATATATAATTTTTCAAGTTATCTAATGGTTGTTTCAAGTTTTTTATTATATATTTTAAAATTTTTATTAAATATTTTAATTTATTAAAATTATTTTTATAAATATTTTAAATTTTATGTTAAATATACTATGCACTATATGCATATTACCCGTTTTATTGTAAATGTGATATAAATTTATTAAGATAAAACCTTTTTATATCATTTTATGAAAATGAAAAGATATTTATTTTATAAAATTGTAAATATTTATAATCAAATTTATTATAAATGTCAACATGATTTAAAAAATATATATTTATTTTCAGCATAAACTCATAAACTAATCAATATAAGTAACTAAGAAAAGTAAAACATTTTGTGAAATATCAACAAATGAGTTGGTTTTCAAAGTGTGAAAATTAGGAAAAATTAAAATTCTTTAAGAAAAATTGAGAGAAGAGATTGAATCCCATTGCCAAAGGCACAGATTTTCCAATACATTAATTATTCAATGATGAAATAATTAGGTAGCATTATGCAATCAATAAATAGTCAAAGTTCACAAAGCTATAGTAAGGCTTTGCCATTGACAAAGTCTCCATCAACATATAAAAGGGAATTTAAGGTGAATTTATTAACTTTTTTTTAAAAAAAAATATTTTTAATAATATTTTATAAAGAAAATTTTTAAGAATAAAAAAAATATTCATTACTTTTAATTAAAAAAATATATTTTTTTAAAAAAATTATTATGTAAATAAATTCCATGCAAACTTATAACAGATGTAATAGTATTATATGATTGACAAATGTATTATATTTTATTAGAATAAAATATAATAAATTGTGATTAATGTTTATTTTTAAAAAAAATTATAATTAATATTTAAAATATGTTTTAAATTTTTTTTTATCTTTAGTTATAATTTTTTTTAAAAAAAAATTATGATTTTTATTTTAATAATAAATAATAGTTTTTGACAACGATCCGACAACCCAATTAATAAAAAAAAATATGCGAGTTGTTATTATTATTATTATTATTATAAATAATTTTAAACCGTTACTTATCCTATACTCGATCTTTAATTAACCTATTGAAATATATTATCTTTAAGCTTATGAGAATTTTCTTCAAATGAAATATTGCCATGTTCAAGTGAATTTATAATTTGTTTTTGATGAATTTTTTTAATTATAAAAATATTATTTTCTATATCTGTTAATTTAATACTTAAATTTAATTTGGAATATCTATACTATTTTTTGTTAAAAGCTAAACGTACAGGGACCTTAATGATATTATCCCCTCCTGTTTTAATCAATTAAATAAATAAATTTATCCCGAACCGTTGGTTGGACTAATTTTCCCGGTGGCCGTCTTTACGTTACCAAGATGGATTGAATCATCTTACTTTCATCTATGGCATCCGCATATTGTCGGCACCAAAACAAATCTTCAAACTTGCAGAGTTTGGGCGCGTGCAATACAAATTCTTTCTCCATGGTGGAGCGTCTATCACACGCTGTATCCTCAGAGACCTTCACTGACTTACAGAAGATCCGCCATTGATAAGATAGGGAAGTTTGACCCAGTTCATCCTAGGAGTTTTCCTATCAGATCAACGAGAAAATCAGTCATGTCGTCAAAAACCCAGCATTCTTGTTCCCTCCCCGTTTCATCTTAAAAAACGGTAGCTTGAACACAGAATTTATCAACTTTGAAGCTGCTAATTGGTTCTCTGCTAATTTACTGCTAATGAAGATCCTTTGTTTGCTGCTAATCGGTTCTCTGCTTTCTCTTTCTGCTTTGTTCTTCACCTCAGCGGCTTCTCCTTCTGCAAATTCATCTTCAACATGTCCAATGGACCTGAATTATGTATCGAGAATTCCATTGAACATAACAGCTTGCCATAACTTCCAAGCCAATTCCACTGATGAAAAGAACCTATGTTGCCAAAATCTTCTATCTTTCTTTGGCGTTGCTTTAGCTCAACACCTCAAGAAAACTTCTCTCTTTCAGCTCCCAAGCTTGCCCGACTCTGTTTCTTGTCTCCATGAATACCAGACGAAGCTGTCGTCTCTTTCTCTGCCAGATAACCTGGTGTCTCATTGTTTTAACCCTTTACAGTTTGTGATAAGTCGTAATATATGCGCGAGTATTGAGTCAATTCAGGATTGGGAGAGCCGGCTAGGTGAGTCAACTCGGTTAGACTCGGATTGTAAGGCTGATCTCACTGATCTTACTTCCTGTGATGCTTGTGTTTCTGCTGGGTTTAGAGTTCAGTCACAGTTGATTGCTATTGATGGTAATAGAACTCATGCTACTGATTGCTTTTACTTTACAGTGCTTTATGCTGCTGGTATTGTTAATGAATTTGGTGCTGAAAGTGATGGAGCTTTGACGTGTATTTTTGGTTTGTCGTTGAATTCCAGTGTTAAGCCTTCAAATAAGAGGCATTCAGCACTTGTTTTTGGGTTGACTGGAGCTGGGGTTGCTATCTTTGTCATGTTTGGGTTGCTGGGTTTGTATTTTTGGTGGGACAAAAGGTTGAGGAGGAGATTTTATGGATCTAACTTAGATCATTTAGAGGAACAAGGGTCTAGGCCGAGACTGAGGCCTAATACTGGTTCAATTTGGTTCAAGATTCAGGATCTTGAAAGGGCAACCAATTACTTTTCACCAAAGAATTTTATAGGTAGGGGTGGTTTTGGACTTGTTTACAAAGGGGTTCTACAAGATGGGACAACTGTTGCTGTTAAGAAGATAATCGAGTCAGATTTTCAAGGTGATGCAGACTTTTGTAACGAAGTTGAGATAATTAGCAATTTGAAGCACAGAAATCTAGTGCCTCTTAGAGGATGCTGTGTAATTGACGGAGATAATGAGAGGTACCATGAAAGAAGGGGGGAGAGATATCTGGTCTATGATTACATGCCTAACGGAAATCTTGATGACCATTTATTCCCTTCTGTCGATAATGGAAATGCAATTGCTAAGATGCCATTGACTTGGCCTCAGAGGAAGAGTATAATATTGGATGTGGCAAAGGGCTTAGCTTATTTGCATTATGGGGTGAGACCTGCAATATATCATAGGGATATTAAAGCCACAAATATTCTACTAGATGCTGACATGAGAGCAAGAGTAGCTGATTTTGGTCTTGCAAAACAAAGCAGAGAAGGGCAGTCTCATCTTACTACTAGAGTGGCTGGAACTCATGGGTACTTAGCCCCTGAGTATGCCCTCTATGGGCAGTTGACTGAAAAGAGTGATGTTTATAGCTTCGGGGTAGTTGTTTTGGAGATTATGAGTGGGAGAAAAGCTCTTGATTTGTCGTCATCGGGATCTCCTCGTACATTGTTGATTACAGATTGGGCTTGGTCATTAGTGAAAGCTGGAAAATTGGAGCGGGCTTTAGATGACTATTTGGTGAATGAGGGTGATTTAGCTAATTCTTATCCAAAGGCAATAATGGAGAGATTTGTCTTGGTTGGAATTTTGTGTGCTCATGTCATGGTGGCTTTGAGGCCTACCATTATGGAGGCTCTAAAAATGTTAGAGGGAGACATCGAAGTTCCGGCAATCCCTGATCGGCCAATGCCTCTGGGACATCCTTCGTTCTACGATAAGGATAATACTTTTAGCATCTCGCCGGCATTGAGTGGGCTGCAATTGCATACCGGAGACATGCTCAGGTAACGAAGGAAAGATCATAATTTTGGACAGTCAGTATTCTGTCTGAAAGGATGTTGAGGCGTGAGTGTTCACAAGCGACCCTCCACATTTTGGTTGGTATGTGGTCAGTATGTGTGGAGAATTGCTAAGGACCTCAAATTAAGAGGTCCGAGCATAAACCAAATTGTGATTATTTTACCAAGTTGTTATGCTACAGATGTAACAGAAATTAGGGCAGATTGAAGACTCATTGACTGAGTGAAACACAACAGAAACAAGCATAAACTCTGTTCGGCTTTTGACAAAACGAAGGGAAGAGAAATGTTGAAATGTTAAATGATCATTCACAGTGAAGGAATTTGCAGAAATAGATTTATGAGAATTGCACTTAGTAGTACTTCCATGCATTAAAGTGTAAATATATTGGGATTGTCTTTTTCTCATGAACAAAGCTGGCATAGCTGCTTAAGTTGTTTTCTGTTTTGGCAATTTAGACTTGCAATTCCAGTTATCATTGTATTGTGTTAGCATCCTCGATAATTACACGCTCGCAGGTAGGTATATGGGAGAGTTGTGGAGAGTTCAGTGGGGTTTCACTGCTTAAAAGGTTTGACAGTTTTTGTTCCAAATGTGTTCAGTTACCTAATAGGGAAAATATTTATTATATAGAAATGAAATTATGGCAACATTCTGTTGTACAAAGATTTTTGGTGTCTACAGTTCAATTAGTTAAAAGGATTTGAATTTAATTCTACAGTTCAATTAGTTAAAAGGATTTGAATTTAATTCTGTAAATATTTATTATTCATTAACAATCCCTTGTAGCACAGAAAAAACTGTTGCCATTGAAACTTGAGAACACTGAAGTATTTTACCGACAATTGGTTGGCAACTTTCATGGTTATCAAATAGAACTTTCAGGACAGATGAAAACTTCCGTATTTGCATTAGGCAACATGTTTACTTCCCTCTTCTCTTGGAGTGAATTTCTTCTTTGATTGTGTTGTATATTTGGTGACAGGATAACTGCTGCAGGGTAATATATGACTTTTAAAGATACAGAGATAAATGTAAAAAAAAACCAGAAAACAAGCTTAATACTTTCCTAAAATAAATTAGCAAGTTACTGTGTTGGAATAAATTAGTCAGCAGTTTGCTACTAGCAAACTCAAAATGTTAATATGTATAGTGTATTCTTTTTGAGCACTTAATTTTTTCCATTCATGTGCTGGAATATCTGCAGTAATTTCTTGAATTGTGTCTTACTAGTCTTGCAGATTCTTTCTTTTTCAGTTTGCACAACTTCAGTCTAAGCTAACCTGTTAATCGTTGTCTGGTTTTTCCTATTATATCTCTAGAGTATATCATCTAGTCTTTCTCTCTTGTTTCCATACCATATGGAGCTAAACATCGAACCTGATAGTAACTTTAATGGAGACAATTATTCGTGATTTTGATTTTTCAAAAGCATAAACTGCCACAGGTGCTTTAACTTACAATCTGTGACATGAGAATTTCTCCAGATTGACGGCTCTCAGAGAACTGCAATATCTCTTAGTTTGAGTTTTGACACAATTGATTTAGAATGTCGCCATACAAGGCTAGGATCAAGCAGATGTAAAATTTTAACCTTGGTTTGTTCTCTTCTGTTATGATGAATTAAGAGTTAGAAAACATTTATCTTTATTATCGAGAGCAAAGTTGATTTGCTATGCAGTCAATATGCTTATGCTAAATTAACTTAGCACACAAAAGAATGCTACTCTGTAATTTTCCATCTATTGACTCGTTAGAAAAAGGCAGAGAGAGAGAGAGAGAGGTATTTCAACCAACTGAAGAACTGACTCAATCTGTGATTCCCAATTCTAGAATGATGCTAAAACTTTTAGCATTTCGCTGACGTCAAGTGGGATACCATTACATACCGGAGACTGGCTCAGGTGATGAAGATAGATCATAATTCTGCACAAGTAAATTGCTTCCTAATTTGATGTTGAGTCGTCATGAGTATTGATCGTGAAACACCGTTGTGTTGATTAAGGATCGGTTTAGGGCCTTGAACAATGATGCTACATTTTGGTTGGTATTTGATCAGTATTTTTTAAGAATTTCCAAGGACCTCAGATCAATCACCTAGTAGGGTAAATAGTTATTGCAAAGAAAGGAAATCTTAAAAAATTCGTGCTGTAACTTAGATGCCAGCCAAGCTTGTTAGCATATTGAAGAGTCTGGGGTTTCTGTACTTGAACGAGTTTGAAGGCTTTATGTTTTAGTTTCCGTTATTAGTTATTTTTCCTTAACAAGGATTGGTAGCATGCAAAAATTGTTGCTTTTGGAAGCAAGTTCAGAACAACATATCATTTTTGTTAATTTTATTGTATATTTGATGATTAGATGACTGCAGGATGGCCATACAACTTATGAAGACATAGAGATAAAAGCACAAAAGAAAGACCAGCATATTAATTTCTATATTTTGACAATACTGTAATAGAAAGTCAGCAGTCGGCTATTTTTCAGTACATTAGTTTCAGTCTCATATGTTTTGTTATTCTCTCATTTTCTGTTCCATCTTTCTTCTTCAGTTTTGTGCAAGTTCATTCTAAGCTAATCTGTTCAATTTGTCCAGTTTGTTGAACTGTAATACATACTAATACTACCTCCGATTTTGGTTTTTGAGAAAACACAAATTTTTTCAAGGTACTTTAGCTCAAAATCAAGGTGCATTAGCCAGTTATCCACAATAATCTCTTTTATGGTTAGATTATTTTGATAGTTATTAGAAAGTGAACGGTGAGTCGGAGATTCCAGTGCAAGTATATGAGATGAAATTTGTTCTTCTAAGCTGATACCAGACAAGCTAACTGCAGTCAACAACTTGCATGACATAGCTGCCAGTAAACTTATTGTTAGTGAGGTCAAGCGTACGAAGCTGGAGAAGCCTTGAGAAATTAAATGCTGAAAGATCTCCTCCAAACTGGTTGACTTGTAAATTCAGTGCATGGAGATTAGTGAAATTCATCATAGAGGCAGGCAATAAACCAGAAAATTATCAAGGAGCAGCAAATTCTTCAAGTAGGTGAGCTTGCCATTATCTTTGTGGATTCAGCTAGTCAATTAGTCAGAGTGTAGCTGAAGAATGGTAAAGATTTGTGAGGTGAACAATGTCATTTTTGATGACTCCAGAGAAAGGATTAACAGGTAAAGAGATCTCTAGAAGTGATGTAGCGCCATAAATGTTATCAGGAAGTGACCCTGAAAGTTTATTGAACCCTGTCCGCAATGTTTGCAGTCTCAAGCAATTTCCTAGACCAAGAGAATTTCTATTAATAAATACATTGGAGGAGAAATCGAGGACCCTGACAGAGCAGAAAGAATCAATCCATGCCGAAGAAGGGATGAGGCCTGTAAAGCTATTGTTTCTAACATTAAGACTGGTCAAATTTTCAGTTCGATGAGAAATGGTTGATGGAATCGTTACCTGGAAATCATTGCCGGAGAAATCTACCACCTCTATATTTTTGGATGACAAAGCTGATGGAAGTTCACCAAATACAGAGTTAACACTCAAATCAAGAGTTTCAAGTAGGGTTAAAGACTGGAAAGAAACTGATGAGGAGATGACCACAGAGGCGATTGTAGGAAAGATTGAGGTGCGAGAGATGTGTCAGGTTGCCAATAGAAGAGAGATGCGTCCAAGGCCACTCCAGGGTGGCCATAGATGACTGACACGACAACCGGCAGTAAATTGGATTCCTTCCCAGAGGAAACAATCAGTGGAAGAAGATTAATTCAATGGAGGAATAGCAGCATATGCATTGAAGATGAGAGGCAAGAGAGTGTCTTGATCTATTTGGCTGCAGGCTTGCCAAAGAGAGGCAAAGCATGACAAAGACAGTAGTAAAAGCTCCAAGGCTAAGTTAAGCATGGTTTTCTTGATATCTCAGGTTGCAGATTTCTTTTCTATCTTATACCGATCAGAGAAGAATAAACAAGAAGTAAAATGAAATGAAAAGTTCAATAGTGCAGCATTACCAATAAACAAGAAGTAAAATGACATCAAAAGTTCAAATAGTAAGCATTATCCATTTTCAAACCCTGTGAAATATAAATTTCAGAGATGGGGAACCGAGATATGAATACTGACAGTTGTTAGTACAAGTCATCAATCATGCATCCTCGATTATCTTTGAATTCAAATTCTAATAGATAAAAGTATTTGCTTTTTGTGTATAAAATGAGTTTACCCCTACGGAGAAAATGCAGAGCCTGTGAAACTACTGTTGCTGTCATCCGAATTAGTTAATGTTTTTGTTTAATAATTAGAGACCTTAAAATGAAGCATTACTTTTCTTTTACAGACACAGAAATTCTTTGTATATGTAGATTTGAAATTGTAGAGAACTGAAGTGTAAGTGCAATTGGAGGTTTGAAGTGTAAAGATCTCAGGTTGCTTGAGTATTGACAGCAAACTTGATTTGCTGTGATCTCCACAGGTTCATGCTGCCTTTCTTACACAAATTGAAGCACCATTCCATTCAACATCTTAAGTTTGCTTCTTACATACCCCGGAAATCTGAAGTAAACGACAAAATGTTATTCCTTCCTAATTTTATCACACCCCTTTCAACTTCAGTGTTCATTTTTTCAAAGCAATTTGTCTTTCCTAATTCTGATCTTGATGCTGCTGCTAGATTTTTTATAAGCCCTTTCCTCTCAACTGCCACAGAAACTTTAGTGTATGGAGGGGTAGACTATCCCAATTGTGGATCTGATAATGAATCCGAAAACAGTCTCAGCAATGATCCCGTAACAAAGTTCCGCGTTTGAGGATTCACTGGTACTGCAGAACTGATATTGGCAGGATTTGGTTGAGATGGGCCTGAACGCTGTACAGTTGTGCCACATAAACCTTGATTACCATCAAAGCTGGTGTTAGGAAAAGTATCAAACTGACCTCCTGAAGGTATCGGTCCTTGAAGATTGTTGTCTTCAACACTAAATGAAGACCATGGAGTGATTCAGGGATTTCTCCGGACACAGTTTCTTAAGAGATCCAACTTCTCTAAGTTGGCAAGTTGAGAGATGCTATCTGGAGTTTCACCAAAGAATATGTTATGACTTAGATCTCTTTCCGCTGCACTACCTATGTGTGTCTCTTGCGAGGGGCGGGAAATAAGGGGGGGGGGGGGGGGGGGAACGTGTCTTGACGGAACTGATCCCTTTTTTTTCTTCTTCTTTTCCTTCTTTTCTCCTTTTGCATGTGTCGTCCTTTTCCCACATTACGTGAGCTTCTTCGGCCTCTCGACTTCCGGTTAAACATCGTCTTGGTAATCAGTTGATCATATCAACGGTCCTA